>JACEIK010003849.1:86122-102532 GCA_018107945.1 Datura stramonium
AGCTCTAGGTTCATTGATCTCATTAGTCTCGCGAATTGGTGCGGAGTGCGGATACGTCCGTAACTTATCTTTGAAAGGATACAAGACTTTAGGAAAACTCCTTCTTTCTATCCTTTCGAGCAATTACTTGATTCCAATTGGTCTCTGGTGATCCAAATTTGTATCTAACAACTTTTCTTCTTTCCTTCTCAAATAGTCAGAACACGCGCAAATGGTAACAGAGACGTAGCACCCAAGCCAACAGTGGCGGCCCCAATTCATGGTAGAGGAAGGGGCAGAGGTCGTGGCCAGAGACCCGCTGCAGCTAGGGGAGGGGCCCGTGCTCCTACTCCAGTCAGGGAGAGGTTTGCATCTTCCCTGCCACCAGTAGTGCAGGAGTGAGTGGTTGTTGAAGTTGAGGTCCCGACACAGGGAGAAGCTCCTTCCACGCCAACATCTTCAAAGGTCCCAACTCAGGTCCTCAACCTTTTGAGTGGCCTTGTGGGCACCGGGGCAACGCCAGCAACTCCAGTGGGGCAGCAGTCAGGAATTCAGCATGCAGCTATTGTGGCCTCGCTGATTGATGACATATCAGAGGCTATTGTATTTTCAAAGCCAGTGGCAGGACCGGTGATGATAGGGGAAGAGCACGACTTGTTTTGGAGGTTCACCAATATGAAGCCTCCTACCTTCTACGGCACAAAGGTGGGGGACACCTATAAATTCATCATAGATTGTCAGGAGAGGCTCCATAAGATGGGGGCAGTGGAGAAGTATGGTGTTGAGTTCGTCACTTTTCAGCTGATGGGTGATGCGAAGCTCTGGTGGAGGGATTTCGTGGAATGCAGACCAACAAGGTCACCACCATTGTCGTGGACCCAATGCTACTCCATATTCCTGGAGAAATACATTCCCTACACTCTAAGGGATAGGAGATGGGATGAGTTCACCACCATTGAGTAGGGGAGCTCATCAGTTGCTGCATATAAGACTCAATTTCACTCCTTGTACAAATATGCTCTACCCTTACTACCCACTAAGAAGGAGAGGATCAGCTGGTTTGTTAAAGGCCTAAATGTAGGTCTCCAAGTACTAGATCTGCAGATGGTCTCTTCGGGTAAGACTTCTCAGGAGGTGGTAGAGTACGTGAAGTCGGTTGAAGGGGTGAGGTAAGAGGGTTACACGAGAAGTTTCGAGAAGAAGGATCGGAGATTTGGTTCTTTCAGTGGTTCTCATGTGAAGGCTCCAGCACCACAGAGTTTCTCTGGGCGCCCTATTCAGTCTGCCATGCAGGTGTCAGCAGAGGTCCACTAGGGACAGCTTCGTGACCTTCAGGTGCAGTTGGGGGTACTCCGATGGTTCGTTCTGATTTTGGGGCTCGTCATATTTCTTCAGTTCCAGATTAGAGACCAGTTATTGATAAGGTTTGCCATGAGTTTGGTGAGTATGGCCACATCCGCAAATGATGCCCCAAGTTCTAACAGGGTGGATAGATTATTCCTCACCCAGCTCCTCGAGCTCCGGCCCTACCTGGGAGGGGAGGGTAGTGCATTCAGTCCGGATCGTCCACAACTGGGATGAGGTGGTCAGCCAGCCGTTAGAGGTGGTGTTCAACAGGGTAGGGAACGTGCTCAGGTATGTAGGGGTGGCACCCAGGCAGGTAGAGAGGTGGGACAGCCCAACCAGGGAAGTTCTCAGGCCACTAACCAGGCTCATTTCTATGTTTTTCCTGGTATACTGGAGGTAGAGGCTTTTCACACCGTTATCACAGGTATGATCTTTGTGGCCGATAAAATAGTTATTGCGTTGTTTGACTCGGACTCTACATTCTCTTATGTGTCTACTTATTTTGCTTTGGGTCTGAGTCTTGTGTATGATGTACTTAATACTCCTATTTGTGTTTCTACTCCTATTAGGGATTCTGTGTTAGTATATAGGGTGGTTTGTGATTGCATTGTTGAATTCATGGGATTTGACACTCTGGTGGACTTAGTGATTTTAGATGGTTGATTTTGATATAATTTTGAGAATGAGTTGGTTGTCCCCTTATCATGCCATTCTAGATTGCTATGCTAAGACCGTCACTATATCGGGTCCAGGGTCGTCTAGGTTGGAGTTGAAGGAGAATTGTATCCCTGCTCCTAAGAAACTTATTTCTTATATTCATGCCCGTAAGGTGATAGAGGGGGGTTGTTTAGCATATCTAGCGCATGTTCAGGACACTAGTTCAGAGGGTCCTTCCATAGAATCGGTCCTGGTTGTTTGTGAGTTCTTACAGGTGTTCCTTACAGATTTGCCCGACATGTCGCCGGATCGTGACGTAGATTTCTATATAGACTTGGAACCAGGAACTCGATCCATTTCTATTCCTCTATACCGAATGGCACCTGCTGAGTTGAGAGAACTCAAGAAGCAGTTGCAAGAGTTGCTCAGTAAAGGATTCATTAGACCGAGTGTGTCACCATGGGGTGCCTCGATTTTGTTTGTAAAGAAGGATGGTAGCATGTGTATGTGCATCGACTATCGCCAGTTGAATAAGGTAACTATTCAGAATAAGTACCCTCTTCCTCAAATAGATGATCTATTTGACTAGTTATAGGGAGCGGCTGTGTGTAAAACGATTGATTTGAGTTCATGTTATCACTAGTTGAAAATTCGGGCTGAAGATATTTCGAAAACAGCCTTTCGGACAAGGTATGGGTATTACGAGTTTCTGTTCATGTCATTCAGACTCACTAATGCTCCGGCCATATTCATGAGCCTGATGAATGGTATTTTCAATCTTGGCGTATTCTAAGACCAAGCAGGAGCAAAAAAATCACTTAAGGTTTGTGCTGGGATTACTGAAAGAGAAACAGTTGTATGCCAAATTCACCAAGTGCAAGTTTTGGTTGGAGTCAGTGTCCTTTCTGGGGCATGTGGTTTCCAAGGAGTGAACCCAAGTTGATCCGCAAAAGGTGGAGGCATTCAGAAACTGGGCAAGGACAACTAATGTGATAGAAATCTGGAGTTTTGTGGGGCTGGCCAGTTACTACCGTCGGTTCGTGAAGGGATTCGCCTCCATCACTTCGGCATTAACCAAGTCTGCTCATTTCCTGCTAGTGCAGGTGACTTATAATGTGGAGAAACTAGCCAAGCTATACATGAAGGAGGTCATTCAATTACATGGGGTGCCTGTTTCAATTGTAATAGATAGGGGCACTCAGTTTACTTCCTATTTTTGGAGGACCTTGTAGGCCGAGCTGGGTTGAGGTTGGACTTGAGCACAACCTTTCATCCTCAAACAGACGGACAATCAGAACGGACTATTCAAGTGTTGGAGGACATGCTCTGGGTGTGTGTGATAGACTTCGGGGGTCATTGGGACAAATTATTACCCTTGGAAGAGTTTGCTTATAATAATAGCTACCACACGAGCATTGGTATGGCGCCTTTTAAAGCCTTGTATGAGAGGAAGTGCAGGTATCCAATTGGGTGGTTTGATGCATTTGAGGTGAGGCCTTGGGGGATGGATTTGTTAAAGGAGTCCTTAGAAAAGGTTTGAATAATTCAAGACCGTCTGGTAGCTGCTCAGAGTAGGCAGAAGCAATACGCGAACAAGAATGTTAGCGATATGGAGTTTATGGAAGGAGAGCAAGTGTTGCTCAAGGTGTCCCCCATTAGGTGGTTTGATGCATTTGAGGTGAGGCTTTGGGGGACGAATTTCTTAAAGGAGTCCTTGGAAAAGTTTTGAATAATTCAGGACCGTCTGGTAGCTTCTTAGAGTAGGCAGAAGCAATATGCAGACAAGAACGTCAGGTACATGGAGTTCATGGAAGGGAAGCAAGTGTTGCTCAAGGTGTCCCCATGAAGGGGGTGATGAGGTTCGGAAAGCGGGGAAAGATTAGTCTCAAGTATATTGGGCCATTTGAAATACTTCGACGTGTGGAAGAAGTGGCTTATGAGATGGCATTGCTGCTAGAATTGTCTGGAGTGCATCTAACATTTCATGTGTCTATGCTGAAGAAATACCATGGCGATGGAACATACATCATCAACTGGGACTCTGTGCTACTGGATGAGAATCTATCATTTGAGGAGGAGTTTGTAGCGATATTGGCCAGAGAGGTTCAAAAGTTGAGGTCCAAGGAGATTCCGACAGTAAAAGTTCAGTGGAAGAATTGTCTGATTGAGGAAGCCACTTGGGAGACCGAGGCTGATATGCAGGTCAAGTACCCCCAGTTGTTCAGAGAATCTGGTTTGGTACCCTTCCTACTTTTGTATAGACCATTCGGGGATGAACGGTATTTTAATTGGTATTTGATGTAATGATCCGGATGTCGTTACGGGATGATTAAGGGCCTAGAACACATAAAACAGACTAAGGGAGAGATAGGAGGTTGTGAAATAAACTAATTATGAAATTAGACATTTTTGGGTAGCTACTGATCCGGGGGACCGTTGCAGTGAGACCGTGGTGGCGGTCGGAGTACCGCCGTGTCAAAATGGTGGAGTAACTGTTGGAACCGTCGCAACGAACCTATGGCCACTGTAGTGGGTTCTCTTCAGCGGAAATATGACCACTACAGCGGACGACGGGATTCAGAAGTGGGTTTTAAGTGGGAGATTTTGGGTTATTTCCCATTATTTCCAAAACGTGAGAGGGCGAGGTCTGAAGGCAGTTTCTTCTCGACAGCAGAGAATTGTTGCACTAAGGTAAGTTTCTTGTCCCCTAGCCCCTTTAATAGGTGTTGCTTAATGTATAAGCTTAAGGGGGTACCATTAATGGTGAAAATCCTGAACTAGAAAATCCTAGGTTGATGAACTACGGTTGAGATTATGGGGGAGTTATGGGAAGTTTTGATTGTTGAATTTTGAGTAATTTTTACTTCCTAAGGGTTCCTCTTGCTAATGTTGATGGGTTAGACAAGGTGGGGACCTAGAACTAGTTGGAAGGGAAGAGTTTTCTGTTAATTTTCCCTAAAAAGAGAAGGGTTTAATCGAATTAGACCCTATCTTGAGGAGTGATTAATTAATGATTATATATGTGTAGATTTCGAACAATCTGAAGCATTGAGGAAGGGCAAAGCTCTTGTAAAGTAGCTAAGTTGGTAACTTTGAGTAATTGAGGTAGGTTATGGTTGGAGGGTTAGACCATGCTTAATAATTTGTATGAGGTGATAATTGTATGTGACTGGTCTTCGTACATCCTTTGTTATGAGTTGTCTTGCGAATGAGTATGATTACCATGTTGATAGAAATTCATGATTAATATGTGGTTAAGTTTATAAGAAATTGTAAAGTGAACTACTTGTCATGAATTGATCATGTGTAAAGAGAATCAAAATTAGAGTACATGTGAATGTGTATGACTTGTATACTTGTTGTTTTATAAAAATTGAGAATAAATAGGATAGTGATTTCATCCTGAATTGAGAGAGGCTCATGACCGAGGGGAGTAACCGGGCGAGCGAATACTATTATCGAATGTCTCGTGTCCGAGGGGAGTATCTGGACAAGCATATGAGTGGGAACGGGTGCCATGCCGACACAGTACATAGATTTATAAAGTCCCATACAGGTCATGAGTGGATGAGATCAAATAAGACCCTCTGGCATATGTGTACATAATTCGTGTGATTGAGTGTTAGGGAGAGATGGTGGAAGCGTGTTTCCGTCATGTTACCCTTGGTTGTATTTTTTGCTTATTATTTTGTGATTTCATTTATGTTCATGAAGTTGGATGAGGAACGTGCTAAGAGAATATGCAAATTATCGTTGATATAACGTGAGTTAATTATGAATATCATGTTTTAATGCTAAGTGTGACTTTGTCACCGTGTGTAATTTTTGAATAGTTTTTGCTATGATTAAATGTGGACTTGTAGCTCTTAATAGTTGACATGATTGTTATTTTATTATTCGTGTTTGATGGAGTGATGGAGTATGTGAGATGCTAAACTATTGATCTGTTAAGCTGTGGGTTGGATGAACTGAGAAGAGTGCAGCATGTCGAACTACTTCCTATGCAGTGCCGTTGCAGTGGAACCATTTTCCGCTGCGGTGTTGCAGCAAAAACAGCCTAATCCAGTGAACAGGCCGGTTGTCCTCTGTGTAGAACTAGTGTGTCTGGATTGTGCTGTACTTCCTTAAATGTTCTAGACTGGTCTTATATTATTATTACTCAGTATACGTGTTATTAATTAGGATCGGTTAATGATGCTTACCAGTACCGTATTATGTACTAACCCTACCCCTGCATTCTTTTCCGAGTGTAAAGTTCGAGCCAGAAAGTTCTTCACGCCCTCACCTGTAGAGCAGCAGCTTTGGAGCTTAAGAAGGTGAGAAGATGAGGACCCCGTTCTCTCCCCCATTGTAGATGTCGTTCTTTCGGACATTTGGAAATTTTATTTCATTTCTAGTTGTTAGTTTCATTATCTTGTAAACAAACGTCCGGTGCAATGGCAATCAAGTTCTCGAAAATTATTTATTTAGTTTTGGTATGCGTAGTGTATTGACCCGAAATTATTTTTAGAATATAAAAGTTGATGTTTTTATGAATTTCTTGATTTTGGAGTCACTTGGGAATTGTTATCGGGTTTCGCTAGTTCGCCCATCGGGAGGGTTAGTGTGAGTGTCAATCACGGCCACTTGGGTCATGATAGCAATATATTATGAGAATCTAAATTGTACGTCTATTAAAGAATACTGACATAGAGATAATTACCAAATGAAATGATTCATCTTGATAAGTGTTAAGCTTATTAGATATGCAGTCCCGACATTAGAAGATGTCAAACATTTAATACTAATGAATGTTGTCACTTGATAAAATTCTCTGAAATTTTTCTTAAGGATACAAAATGCTTGAATCAGATATAAGTTCTTGAGAAACTAGTTTATAAACTTATGTGGCATAAATTATCAAGACTGATATGCTATAACTGTCTTAACAAAGATCTATTAACGTATGGTACAAAAATGACATTTTTTTTTATCATTCTGTCTTGATATCATTATGCAAGTTGATGACTCGAATTGGAATTCTTGAAGAGGTTACAAAAGCAATAAATTATCAGTTAAAAGAAGTTGAAATGAGAAACTTTCAGAATTGGACAGGTTATGAAGTACCATATCTTATGCAATTGATGCATTTATACATCTTTTTACAACTATGAGCATGATATAGTTTTACTCCTATATGGAAATACTGAAATAAGATCACTTGTATATTGCAAATGAAAGTCCATGTATGAATTTATTTATCCTAACGAATATTGCAAGGTTTTTAAATATACGGGGAATTCATCTAATCGACATAAGGATTTGATCCAGACATATTACCTATTATCACGAAGGACTACTGTCATGCTATGGTGTTTTACATGATAGTCAAAACATACAAGAGATAACAATAGTTTTAAAAAAAAAACCAAGAATGTATTTGGCATGACTTCAAAAAATAATGTATTACTTTATCAAAAGAATGGAGATGTAATATGCAAAATCCTATTAAAGGTAGAATTCATAAACGAGGATAGAATAAAGCATATTTCACCAGAATTTTCTTTACATACGATCTCCAAAAGAATGATGATATTAATGTGCAACAGATTTATTTGAGTATGACTGATTTGTTCACCAAATCTCTACCAGCTACAACTTTAGAGAAGATGGTGCATAAGATTAGAATGTTTTTGTTCCACTATATTTTTCCTTGTAAGATTTTTATATGAGGCAACCAGAATGTGTATTATTAGATATGTGTACTCTTTTTTCTTCACTAGAATATTTTTCCACTGAACTTTTCCAGTAAAGTATTAACGAGGCATATTATCTATTAGATAGACATTCAAGGAGGAGTATTATAAATATATTTGTTGTATTTTAGTGATGTTTATCTTGTTTCTTTGTTGAAAAGTTCGGGTTAGTAACTTTTGGACCAAATTAGTTTTTTCTTATAAATAAAAGGGTTCTTATTCATTATATTTCATCCCTCATGAAAAAATAAGAAGTTTTCTTTCTTCTCTTTACCTTTCTCTATAATATTCTTCTGTTTGCTTTATTATTTTATAACATGTCCCGTATTATTATTTCTGGTATACTTTTACACAACTTATATAGTAATCCTACAAAATATTTTAACAGTGATCTTCTATCAGATCTTGTCAAATAAAAGGTATTATGGGGTCGTTGGGTTTAGAGAAGGTAATTAAGATTAATAGTCTCGTAGTAATATAACTAATATGATATAAATTATTCATAATTTGAATATTATTTTACATTTTATACTAAGTACTATGTTATAAATCTCTATAACAATTTAAAATGTTTTAGTATATGTATAATTACTTCTCATTGAATCAAACTACGTTTACTAGCATTAAACAAGCAATATATAACACATTTATTGAGTTGGATAAAATTATGTGTACCATGAAGGAAGTTCTCCTTAGCCTCAGCTGGAATCCTATATTACTTTGACTAATTAATCTGCTAACATGTTACTAGAAAACATAAATCCTAAATTGATACTAATATTGTATCCACTTTTCATTCAAGCATCTGACTGGCGAAATATATCGTTTGGGTCATTTGGTAATTAATTTCTCATTTCCTAATGATATCCCATGTCCTTCTTAGCTTAAGAGTATCAAATAAGTGTTTAATTTTACATATTTCTCGGTGCAAATTGAATCAATATATGATATAATTTTTTCAAAGTTTACTTGATTTTAAATAGAACGAAAAAGGATGAAAAATATTTCTAATGTATTTTTAATGACTTAAATTCACCATTTTTGACTTATTAAACACCAATTGGTTTTTATGTTAATTTTCGCATTTAAAATGATGTCCCTCCTTCCACGGTGTTAATTTATTATAATTAAATATATCTCTCTCTTTGTATATATATATATAAGGAGGTTGGCAGCATGCTTACATGGCATGTTTCAATGGCCTCCATTTCTATTTTTCTTTTTTTTTATTTTTTTGAATATTTTTTCTAATTCAAATTATTTTTTATCTATTATTTAATTATTGCCACATTTAATTTTATCTCAGAAACAAACTCTCCACCTTCCCCTTTATTTCTGCAGAGCATTCCAACCAGCAGCAACAGTAGAAGGAACACTGTGCGGAATAACAAGTTGCAGCTTTGATGGTAATAACGAGTTGAGAAAGTGGACGTACCGGTTGTGCCCATGGTTGCGGTAGCGGTAGTGATCAGAAGGGTTTGAGGGTTTACTGTGAGAATCTGAAGAAGTGAAATTATGGAGAAAGTAGATTTCCGTCGAATTACGAGAGTAACGGCAGTGCTGGAAGAATCTCTGAACTGACATGATGGAGAGGTGGGTGGTATTGGCTGCGGACGGCGGGGCAAAGAATCGACTAGCTGGTAATAAAGTAATATTGGTAATTTCTTTTAATTTTATTCTCTTTTCTTTTATTATATAAGAGGGCTCATCGTGGCCGTCAGTTTTTCCATCAAAGGGTTCCAGATATAATAGGAGGGAATAAATTAGAGCCCTTGATCTTTCCTCTTTCTCATATAAAAATGAGGAGTTATGGTCTGTCCGATGAGGAAATTTCCAGGTTTACAGACCCATATTACTGGCTAACATACTTTCCACCACTAGCTGTGGAGGATCTGAAGGAGTTTGGATTGGGTTGTGATTGGCGTAGGACTTTTATTACAACTGACATGAATCCATACTTTGATTTGTTTGTACGGTGGAAAATGCGGAAGTTGAAATCCTCATAAAAGATCTCAGGTGCACTGTATATTCACCCCTAGATGGTCAGCCATGTGTTGACCATGACCGTGCTTCCGGTGAAAGAGTTATTCCTCAGGAATATACTTTTATCAAGATGGAAGTTGTCTCACCTCTTCCACCAAAGATGAGTGTTCTGGAGGGAAAAAAGGTATTTCTCGCAGCAGCTACACTGAGACCAGAGACCATGTAGGGCAAACTAATTCTTGGTTTTGCCAGAAGGAAAATATGGTGCATTTGAGATTAATGACACTGAGGTTTTTGTCATGACTTATAGGGCAGCTCTTAATCTAGCCTATAAAAGGTTGTCTCTTATCCCTGAGAAGCCTACTTGTTTGGTTGAATTCTCTGGTCAGGATCTTATCGGTTTGCCCTTGAGGTATCCCTTGGCATTTAATGAGATAATATACACTCTGCCCATGTTATCTGTTCTTACTAAAAAGGGTACTGGAATTATAGAAGGTATGTTTTCTGTTTATTGTTTTCAGATCTATGATTTTTTGAATTGCATTTGTAGTTTTTGATGATTTTTTACTGTGATTAATTTGATACTTATTTTAATATTAAAATGACTTTTGTCTCATTTTTCCTGAATACTTTGTAATAATCTTCCACATGAGATATTATTTTAACACTTCCCTGTCTCATTCTTCTTTTTTCCTGTTTTTGAATATTTTCTCTAATTTAAATTATTTTGTATCTATTATTTAATTATTGCCATATTTAATTTTATCCCAGAAATAAAACCTCCACCTTCCCCTTTTTTTCTGCAGAGCATTCCAACCAGCGGCATTCTTCATTCAAACGGATGGCGAGGTGTAGTGAGCATTCCAACCACCGGTAATGGCAAGTGTCCGAGTAGCATACACTTCATTAAAACGGATGGCGAGGTGTAGCGGAATTTCATGGTTAGGGTTGTCATGACGGTTAAGGACGGCGGTGATTTAATCAATGATTTGTTCCTAAGAAATTTGAGTTGGATCGGTGAGTTGAGGAAGAGAAAAGATGAGTCTGTAAAACTTTCCATAAATAGGAGAAAAATTGCAGTAACATTAATCAACACACATTTAATCTTAGAGTTATTTGATTAAAATGGTTTTCAAGACAAACAATGTTTTGTTTATGATACTTTGTTTGTTTGTGCTTCTCATGATGATGTCTTCAGAGGTTCTGCTAGGGACATGCCTGCTGGAGCTTCACTAATTCCATTATTCAAATGTAAGTTTTCTTGTAGCTCTTTTCTTTTGGAAAAACAGTGTCAGAATTAGGATTTTCATTGAAGGAAGTCAAAAATATTTTAGGTTTGAGATCAAGAAAATAAAAAATAAATGATTGTACATATTTTGATAAAATCGGATGTCCGTGCGAAGCGCGCACATATTTACTAATTCTTTCGTAAAAAAAAAGGAAGTAACTAATTTACTCATAAAACCTAAAAAATTGATGGATCCCAAGTATCACTAAGTGTAGTGTTAGCCTCTTATCTGCATATTTTGGTTTAATTTTATTAAAATTTATGTCAAGTTTATAATTTTGATTTGTGGGATTTGCATTTCTTGACTGTTTGTTTAAGCCTAAGGTATTCTCAAAATCACATGTGTTTAACTTCTTTTTTTTTTTATCTCTGCTTCTTGCCTAAAGCTTATATGCGGATTTTGGTTTAATTTTACTAAAATTTATGTCAAGTTTATAATTTTGATTTGTGGGGTTTGCATTTCTTGATTGTTTGTGCTATATGTAGAATTAATAGAGGATTTTGGTATTGGTTTTTGGTTTTATACAGCTTCAAAGTTGTTGCTATGATTTGCCGCTGGAAGAGATTTAACTCTTTAATTTACTTATTCCATTTAAAGTCAGGGTATTTCATGATGAATGGACCAGTGTGTCTGATAATTGATCTGATTATGTGTCCTTCAACTACATATGAGTTGTGAAAAAATGTAGTCTTTCATTGTCAATTGAAACCAGATCTTATAAACCATCTTGTGAATTATGATATGAATGCGCAGGGGTCTAGAGATGTAGATTTCTTTACTAAATATGTGAAGGGAGCTTATACATGATAGAGGAAGTGATTGGAAAAGGTAGCTATGATGTAGTATGCTCTGCATATGATACCCATCTAGGGGAAAAAGWTGCAATCAAGAAGATAAAYAAYATTTTTGAACATGTCTCTGATGTTACACRTATCCTTCGTGAGATCAAGCTTYTTAGGCTTCTTCGGCATCCAGATATTGTGGAAATCAAGCATATATTGTTACCTCCTTCTCGGAGGGAATTCAAGGACATCTATGTTGTCTTTGAACTCATGGAATCTGATTTTCACCAAGTCATTAAAGCAAATGATAATCTGATGCCTGAGCATGATCAATTCTTCCTCTATCAACTTTTTTGAAGGCTAAAATATATTCACACAGGTTATATGTTGGCCACTAGATTGTACTTTAATTACTATGACTTTTCTCCACAAAAGAAATCTTTTATAGTTAGACATTTACATGGCCATATTAGCTGCCATGTATACCCAATCCATGATAATTTTTTCGATTCTAACAATGTTGTTGTGGTGAAATATTATGCAACCAATGTCTTTCACTCTGACCTGAAATCCAAAAATATATTAGCAAATGCAGACTGCAAGCTTAAGATCTGTGACTTTGGTCTTGCAAGAGTGACCTTCAATGATACTCCAACAACTATATTTTGGACAGTATGCTTCTTAATGCTTTGCGCAAAAATTTTAATTTTGAAAATTATTCTATTAATAAGCTTAGCGGAACATCACCTGATTATTTGTTCCTGTAGGATTATATTTCCACAAGGTGGTAAAGGGCTCCCAAATTGTGTGGATCATTTTTCTTTAAGGTGTGAATATATAATTTTCTCCTTTATATAATTATTATGATTTATCAGTGAATTAGCTATAATTTTCTTCATTTTATTATGATAATAACACTCTAAGACCAGTTTATTGTGACTTGTCCTATATACACCAGAAATTGATATATGGAGCATTGGATGCATATTTACAGAAATATTAACGGGGAAGGCTCTCTTTCCAGGTAAAAATGTGGTGCACCAATTAGACTTGATTATGAATAGAGTACTTTATTTTTGTAGTGCTCTTACGTAATATAATGGCTGGTTTTGGGTTTAAAATTTTGTATTTACATCATAACTGCGGGTAGCTTTGGACTATTTTCTGGTGAATAAATGTCGGACTAATATAGGTTTATTAAGCACATGACCACGAACACATACCAACAACATACCCATCAGTGTTTTATCGATGGAGCATCAAGATGAAAATGTATGAAGAGATTGCTTTCGATAGATTGTTGATTTAAGAAAGTTTTTTTTTCAAAAAATAGTTTGAGAGAGAAGCAAGAATATAAAGTTAAGATAATAAGTTTTTTTTTTAAAAAAAAAGTATTGGTAATATAATTTTTAAGGGTAATGAAAGTTAAATCAGGAAAGGGGATAGGAAGATGCTCAAAGATAGTGCAGGGAGGACGCTATACTATATGCTAATTAATTATTTTAATAATTATATCATATTCACCGATAATTAACGATGTAATTTGCATTTTTCATCATAATTATTCATAACTTAATTACTCTCCACATTGATACATGAAAGAACTGTTGTCTAAATGCCTCCACGATCGATTTTTTCTTGAAGAACGAGTCTCAACCCACATCGATCAAGAACTTTATTCATTTGGCTCAAAGTAAGTCCTCTTCAATAATGTGTCCTTTACAACAAAATGTTTTTGATGGAACTCAGTTTTGAGACTAACTATTTTCTAAGAAAAAGATAAAATCTAGATAAAAATATCCCTAGCTGAACAGAAAAAATTTCACATACAAGGTTGGAGTTCAAAATTTTGACAAATAAAACTCTAGCATAATTTGTTGGAGTTACTTAGGGACCACATCCTTGCATTCTAAAGGAGTTTTTCCTTGAGTTCGAACTCAAGAACATAATTCTTAGAAATGAAAAAGTTATTTTCATGATTGATGTTTGAGTCAGAGTAGGATGCGTATGTCACACCCCGTGGGGTATGACTATTTTTTCCGATCTTTCTTGAATGCGGAATGCTTTATTAACTGAGTATCCTATTAGTGAAGATGCATTTATTTTTTTCTTATACACTAATTATAAAGTGTGTACTATTAGGATTTTAAAATCCATTATCAGAATAAAATACAATTTAATATAAATACATAAAATGGAGAATGTATAATTGATCCGTGCCACATTTAACTCGGCTGCCTACATTGATCAGTGTTATGTTGTCTAAAATTGAAACTCTGTTACTGTTACTTTTCTTGGGTTAAGGAGAGCACAGCTAGTCCTCCAAGTAGAAAAAATCTTACATCTTATTTATGCGGAGATTCAAATTTGTTGGCAATATTTTCGTGGGTGGTATAGCTACCGAGATCAATGCAGTCAATTATGTCTCTCCTAGAAGTTGGTTAGCTACCTCTCATTTTGTTCTAGGATTCTTCTTCTTCGTAGGTCATTTGGGGCATATGCGGGAAGGGCTCGTGCAGCTGTAATAGGATTTGAAAAAGAAATTGATCGTGATTTTGAACCTGTTCTTTCCATGACCCCTCCTAATTGAGATAAGACAGGAGATCCAATGCTTGAATGAAGTACAAATCACTTTGATTCAATCATACATCTTGGAATCAGCTTAAGTATTCCTTTTTTCTATTTTTATTTTCAACTCATTTTATTATGCTAAACACTGAGTACTTATGACTGGGAATGATCTTGTCTTTCTCTCTTCTCTATGATTGAGTGATATGACTCTTTGACATGCCACTACTTAGATGTTGTTTGTTGTATGATTTTCCATTACCTTCCTGTTACTTCCTTTGTTGTTCAAATGTTATCTACTTATCTAATCTTTAGTGACTCATGTTGCTTCTGTTAATTTTCCATGCTATTACAGATATCTGTTAAAGACATCTCTGAGTTTCCCCTTAAATGTACTTACAACTGATTCCCACTTATGTGATGTGCAGTATTTCAAAATGGATAGCAATAACTTTGATAGTTATGGTGGTATTGAACATGTTGAGTACTGGTTTTAGGTATGTTCTGATCTAACATTTTGATGCAATACTGATTTACTTTTTCTGTCCTTCTCCTTTTGTCTCTGGTCACTGTTATAATATTCTTCTTCCTTTATAATTTACCGACTTTACCGATAACTTGCTTTTCTGGTCCACATTATGTTCATCTTTTTCTGATTTATTATTATTACTCTAATTACTGACATTGTTCTATAATTTCTTATGTAATATATAATATCTTATCAATCATAGAAAATTGTAATACACAGGACTACTAATTAGTCATGGAATGATCTTGTAGTCCATGACTTACCCACAACACGAGCTGATATTGTAGATGCTTCACTAAACTCCTCATACTTGTGGTCATTTTTCAAGGTGTATGAGTTGAATCAAAATATGTGACTTTATAGTGGAAGAGTAACTGACTCAGAGGCTGCTGAAATTACCGCTTTAAATAGATGGTTGTTAAAAATTGGAGATGGTTCTTTTTATGATGATGTTAACAATGAGCTTATTAAATTACCACCTGATATATGCATCACATCACCCAACAATCCAATCAAGTCAATCATTGACGCAGTTTACCCATCCCTCTTGCAGAACTACAACAACCCAGCCTATTTGAAAGAAAGAGCAATACTGACGCCTAAAAATGAAATGGTGCATGAGTTGAATGATACAATTATGAAAATGATACCAGGTGAAGGAAGAACATACTTTAGCTCGGACAATGTGTGTAGAGCAAGCGTGAACACAAATGATGAAGATCTATTATATCCAATGAAATTTTTAAACAGCCTAAAATTTCCCAGCATGCCTAATCATGACATACACTTAAAAGTTGGCACTCCAGTTATGCTTCTCAGAAATCTAAATCAAAGTGAAGGTCTTTGCAATGGAGCAAGATTGATTGTCACACATCTTGGTAATTGATCTATTAGGGAAAATATCATCTCCGGAAAGAATATTGGCTCAAGAGTAACAATACTAAGAATTATTCTGTCTCCTAATGATTCAAAGTGGCCTTTCAAATTGAAGTGATAACAACTTCCTTTAGCACCATGTTTCTCCATGACAATTAATAAAAGTCAAGGACAGTCTCTTAACCATGCTGGAGTGTATCTTCCAAAACAAGTATTCACTCATGACCAGCTATATGTAGCGGTATCTCGCGCAACAAAGCGACAAGCATTAACTATACTAAATGTTGACTATGACATAGAATACTATGTGTTCATTAAAAATATTATTTACAAAGAAGTATTCCAAAACATATGCCCACAAGCTGAAACAACGACGAGGTATTCCTACCTATCTCTCCGTAGTGTTATTTAATCGTACTAATCATTAATTGATTATGATCGTCTTTCATTACTCTGTTTGAGGATATGCAGGTATACACTTGAACAATGATGGTGTACGTGAAGTATCAAAATTCCATCGAAATACAACTAAACGGACTTGAGATAAGCACGAATTGACATTATCTCATTTGAGCTTATATTCTATTTATTATGTTTAAATGATTTATCTATTATGATGTTGTTGGGTATCAGTACGGTAGTTTTTCTCAATGTACTTTTTGTAG
>JACEIK010003849.1:138124-150240 GCA_018107945.1 Datura stramonium
GTAATTATAATTGTGCGTTCTAATGACATCGAACATGATCATCATTCATCCATTTGAGTTATTTTTTCTCTTTTAAATTCTATGTAACTCATCGAACAATACTTCTGATTTATTTATATTATTTAAAATATTTATATCGATTAGCCTGAGATACACGTGCAATGCACGTATCCAAGACTAGTATATTATATGTGTGTATCTATTGATTTGGTATAAGAATATGATATGTTTTTGGTTCAATATATCGATAGTCCTAAAAATATGATAGTAAAGTTTGTTTAACATGCGCCCTGAAGTTTCATGGGAAAGGGGCGAGGAAACATCCTCAAATCGCTTTTGGTAGCTCGGTGAGTGATCCATCAAAAGGATAAGCTACGACCTCCCAAAATCTAGTGAATACGACTCCAACAGAACAGTTACCTCAGTCGGAGCTTTCTTCAATCTCAACTATAACAATAAGGAACTGGAGGTTGAGTAAGTGAACGAAATTCCAGCTACGACTAGATCTCAGCTGGAGGTTGAAGTCCCATTGCAAACACTTACAATTTTGGCAGAAAATACGACTCCCCAAGCACAGGTATCTGCAACTCCGGGACAAGGGAGCCTAATAGTAAATGAAGTTGTGAAAGAGGTATCTAAAGAGATAGATTCACCTGAGCCTAAACATAAACCAATGTGAAATTCTCTTGTATCTAAAAATAGACTGGTTGACAATGGTAATGGTGAAATTGCTATGCGACTTGAGAAATCTAAGGTTGATGAAGAAGCTAAAAAATGGAAGAGCGCCCTTATTGTTTATCTGATAGGCGAGACTCTAGGCTACTCCCTCATGAATAGATATGTGTCCAAATTTGGAATAATATTGCTTACCCTGACCTTTATTTACATGAGGATAGTTACTAAGTGGTCTGATTTTAAAGTATTAAAGATATGAATGAGGTTCTATTTCGGGGCCTTATACTATTAGAAACCGTCCTATGGTATTGAAGCCTTGGAACCCTGCCTTTGATTTCAACTAAGAGTTTATGACTGAAATTCCTCTTTGGATAAAGTTCCCTAAATTACATATGAGTTGTTGGAGTTATGACTCCTTGAGTAGGAGTGGAAGTTCCTTAGAAAAGCCATTGTTTGCGGATGAATGAAACTAAGCAAACAATGATTTCATTATCAGAATGTTAATTGAAGTGAATGTCTCTAAACCTCTCCCAAGGAGATCATTGTTGTAGAACCTAATGGGAAGCAATTTATACAAGAACTTGAGTTTGACTAGAAGCCCTAATTCTGCCCTTAATGCATGACTATAGGTCATGTTTGCCCCTCTCAGAAAAGAGAAACTGAGCAACTAGTGGTCAATAATAAAAGCTTAGATGCTTCTAAGAAGGGGACACATGAATGGAAGAGTAAATAATTACACTCAATCAATCAACCTCCTACTCAAAATCAGGTGGCAATAACAAAGTAGACTGCAGTCCAGACTGACGTAATTCAAACAAAACAAACCATTAAGGTAACAATGACTCAATAGGAAAAGGTTATGAACTACACTTTTAACTCCAATTTATCAAGCTGGGGCAGGTTAGGGTTCTTCAAAAGGCAAGGAGAAAGTGCCACGCCTAGAGCTGAACCTTATTGATTCTCCACACTTAAGTGCAACAATTATCGCTAAAACTAATTCAAGTAAGCCATTGACTTTAGAAAGGGAGGTCTGGAGAATCAGATGAACTAAACCTCCAGATTTAGGAGGTTATCCATCTTTTCAATTACTTGGATTATATGAAACATAAGAGGTATGAATAAAGTGTATAAATAAAAAGAATTGAGGAATTATATGACTACAAGATATTAAGCTGATGGAACTACTGAAAATCAGAGTTAGACAACATAGATATGTAAGGATTGCTAAGGCTATTGCTCCTATTGGGGTGTTCTTAATAACTATCCCTGTGTCACAAATGGGAGAATCTGGGTAATGTGGGATCAAGGAAAATTTAGTATGATCATGCTAATCATGGAGGCTCAGTTCATCCATTGTGAAGTTAGAGCTACTACCTGTAATTTTCAGTGTGTTCTAACAATAGTGCATGGCTTCAATGCTGTGGATAAAAGGAGATCATTATGGAATAGTCTTCAGTTTATCTCGCACTTAATAAGTAAGCTATGACTAGTGTGTGTGGATTTCAACTCAATATTAACTGCTACTAATAGAAGGAGTTTTAGTGAAGTGAATGATTTTTCAAATTGTGTCACTATCACTATATTGAGTGAAATGCAATGGAAAGGGGATAATGAACTGCAATGGAAAGGGGATATTTTCACATGGAGAAACAAGAAACAGGTGGCTGATAGAGTTTGAACTAAAGTTGACAAGGTCTTTGATAATTGTGATTGGATGGTGTTATCGGGACATATTGTGTTAGAGTATGGCCTTCCTAATATCTTGATCATTCTCCATTGTCATTGTCATTAAAGACTACTAATCACAGTTTCAAAGTACCTTTTATATTCTTCAAATATAGGGTGCACATGCTCGATTTTTGGATATTGTTAATACCATCTGAAAACACCAATAGACTAGAGATCCTATGACGAATGTGTGGAAAAAACTCAAAGCTCTTAGACTAAATTTTAGGCAACTGAATCGGAGGGAATTCAAATCCATTTCACAGAAGATTGAGCAAGCTAGAGGTGATTTACAAGTTGTGCAAACAAATCTTCCCAACATGATGATTCACAAATGAACAAGGAGAATGAGTACTAATGAATCTACAAAATGCAGTATGCTTGTAGAGATTTTAATGAGACAGAAATCTAGAGCCCAATAGATTCAGTTGGGAGATGTCAATACCAAGTACTTCTCAGCAGTCATGCAAGAAATAAGTCAAAGAAAATTTGTGGAGGTCGCCTCTATCTCAGGTTCTAAATTAGCTAATCCCAATAACATTAAAGATGAGATTGTACAATTCTACAAAGGACTTATTTCCTCTTTAAGTTTTTCTTTGATGGCTGTAAATAAAGTAACAATAAGTAAAAGGCCAAAGCTGACACATGCCCAACAATTTTCTTATGTGAATATGTTACTGATAAATATATCCTAAATGGTCTAGAGTCCATTGGAAATAGCAAATCACCAAGTATGGATATCTATAATGCTTACTTCTAGAAGAGAGCATGGAGTGTCATAAGATCAGAAGTCACTGCTGCTGTGAAGAACTTCTTCGACACTGGTAAGATGAATAGAACTATTAATTGTACTTCTCTCACTTTAATTCCAAAAACTGACAATCCAGCCACTGTGAATGAGTATTGACTCATTACTTGTTGTACTGTTTTATATAATATATTATATCCAAGATAATTACTTCTAGAATCTAGAAGTTATTTCCTCTATAATCTGTGATGCCTATCTGGGTTTATCCCAGGTAGGAAGATATTTGATATTATATTCCTTGTTCAAGAATTGGTTAAATCTTACACCAGAAAGAATATTCCTTTAGATGTATGATTAAGATAGTGATAACGCTCAAACTCACACTTCCTGACAAAGTATAAAGCGAATGTTTTCAATAAAGAACCCAACAAAGAGGTTGGGATCGAACCCACAATGAATATGGTAAGAACTAGACTAATACTGATACTTAAACTTGTTGGTGAGTTATATCCAAATTTGGGGGTTTATAGAAATCAATAGTAAAATAAGATTGCAATTGTGGTTGTTATCAAGATTTGCAAATAACTAGGGTAGATGCTCCCCATGGGTTTATAACTACTTCGAGTATACACTCGTCATCAATCCCAATGCTTACTTGTAGAATTGATAACCAGGGTTAATCCAAACGACTGGTTCGTCTCTATTGAATGACTATACTTAATCATCAGGTTAGGTCTCATGAGCGATTTTAAATTAACCGTTATCAATATGTTCCAAATTAACTTTCCTGCGACTGCAACTCAAGTCATACAATGATCATAAAAATCAAGGCTTTATTGTAATTCTTTTTTCCTAATCTCTACTTCTCTAGGTTCAAGCAAATAAATAATTCGAGCAAGTCCTAATGTTTCACATCATTAAGAAACATTTAAAGATGAAAACAATCAATACAAGAGTTTACATTGGTTTCGAATCACTTTGTGTAACTCTAGTTCGTTAATCCACCATGGTTCCTACAATCCTACTTATGGAGGTTTTAGCCTCTCATGGTTGTAAGATTGTGATTAGTATTCATAGACAAACACATAATTGAATACTTACAACAATAATTAGAAGGAAAATATGCTTTGAATATTGCAAGAAAATTGTAATGCCCCAGAAATCCTAAGATCAGATCTGGGAGTTGAAATGGAGAAAACAAGATTTTCTACATCAGGTCACAAATTAAGTCGTCCTGTGACCCATCAGCATGACCACGAGTCGTTAAGTAACTCATGGCGAGGAGTTTGACTTAAGTTGGAAATTCAAGTTTTGGGTAACCAGGGACATGACCACGAGTCTTGGTCAGCACCATGACTTGTTGAGTCAATCGTGGTCAAAGATAAGATGAAGGAAGGAGAAAATGGGCAGTGTTGGCGATGGGTCATCACTACGACTCGTTGGGTGCACTATGAGTCGTGGTGTCCCCGCTGGTGTATAGAGTTGAGTTTTTTCTAGTGCAGGTGACGGATGGCAGGCCACGACTCGTGTCCAGGGGCGACGACTCGTCTAGTCCCTCTTTGGGACTGGCAGTCTGTTTTTTCTTGCAAGTTTATTAAGAGATTTTTCGTAATTCCTATGATCCTAAGGCCTAAACTACGTTGTTTTAAGCTCTCAATAGTGAGTTTTAAGAAGGGTAAGTTCATTCTAAGCCATTCCTAATTCATGCATGCAAGTTTAGAAATCTAGTGGGGTGATCAAGCTCAATCTCTCAAGGTTCTTCCTCAATTATTCCTAGGGCAATCAGAGAAGTTGTAGAATCAGATTTTCTCAGGTATGTAAGGCTATGAATAGATGTAATTGTCCACACCCATGCCCAATTCCCTCTCAATTTATGATGTTCTAGTTGATGATTCTATGGGGTTTTTTTTTTCAATGCATGAATTCCTAAGTTTCAATCATGGGTATGATCTAAGCATGTTTTAAATAACGAATTATGATTAATGGACAAATTTTACTATGTTTTCAATTATAAAAATTTTATTTTCAAACTTTTCTAAACTATGATGTCCATCCATGAATGTTCATGAAAGTTGAGATCCATGAGATATATGTTCAAGTATGATGAGATATTTATGAATAAAGTATGATTTCGAAATACCCATGTTTATGTTCATGTTTTCAAAGTGGATCAAGTTGATTTTAAGAATGTTTAAGTATTGGGCAAGCCCATATGATCAAGTATGTTTTATGATTTCATGAACTAGCTTACCACATGGTTTTGGTGTCAAGACTCCCATTATTTTCATCTTGTGGTATGGTTTGAGCCAAGGCTCCCCATGTTATATTTTCAAATTTTTGCATGTATTATTGTATTCAGCTTCGTCACCAGACGATGATTCATCTTTGTTGAAAAATGATGGAGAGCAATGCATGTCTTTGGGAGTAGTGTCTAGCACTGAGTAGGCTAAGGGTCAGCCGACCCTGTTCCTAGGAACTACGTGCCAACGTAGGTTATATATATTTTTGGGACCTCCTTTGTGAGCTTCCCTTGCCCCCAAGGGGTCTTCAGCTTGATATTGATATCATGGTTTCGTCCTTAGCCCTGACAAAGCTTTGGATGGCTCTGTCCTCTTGAGTATAATAGTTGGGACCACGTTAGCTCTATCGTGGTAATGTCGGTTATATGACGAGTCCTCCCACTGTTCCTCATGATTTATGCATGGTTATGATTATGTACCTTGGCTCAAGTCATGTTTAATAAAGCTTCTCTCTTATGAATATGAATATGATTGATGTACAAATGTTTAGAAAACCTTGAGCCCTATGTTTACATTATGATATTTACGTTATGATCTTGTTGTTCTACTCTTATGAACTCTTATGTATTTAAACTGTCTGCTTTTCTTACCTTGCATACTCGGTACATTCCACATACTGACTGCATACTCTATGCTGTATCATTTTATGATACAGGATCCAATATTCAGGTTCAGTCCCGACGCTAGTCAGACTTCGGGAGTTAGCTTTCCTCAGCTTCAATTGGTGAGTCCACATCTTGCGAGGGCCCTTCTTATCAGTTGAATTACGTCCTTTTAATTTTTCGGATTATAGTGAGTTAGTTGGGGTCTTGTCCCATCAACTCATCAGTGTTGGAGGCTTTTTCAGACATAGTTGTATTTCAGCTTTAGACTCTTGTATGAAAATAGATGTTATGTTTTTGTTAGATTTCCGCTATGATATTTATGATGATCTCCGCTTACCTATGATTGAGTTAGATGTATGTTCATGCCATGGGTCAAATTGGAGCCTCTCGGGGTTTCTTGTCTCCTATCTCGATCCGAGCCTATATTCAGGCCGTGACAAAAATATGATCAACAAAATCAAGAACAATTGAGAAAACCAAGTTTTGATCTCAAGAACTGCTCCCCAATATTGTCTACTAACTTGATAATAATTCACAAATAATTAATTGTGAACCATCTCTCAATGTATTATCATATTTTTTTACTAAAAGAAACATAAAAGGTATTTATACAGACTATATAAACTTTTTTCTAAGCTAACATAGAAATATCCAAATCTGGCGCTGACACGTCCTACGACTCGTCATACGACCCGTAACAGGATTGTACAGGTCGTTCCTTGCTCTCGCACATTTCTTGGCTGCTGCATAATTAGCTAAGTGTTGATCCTACTAGTCGTACAATCCATCCGTGGCTTGGCTTTGAGAACTTTGGCATCTTCTGAAGTTTTCTACGAGTGTCTTGGTACGCCTCGTACCTTGCTCCTACGACTCGTAACTGCTTGTTGCATCTTGAGTTCTGCCAAATCTTTAAGACACCTGAAGTTTCCCAGGGCTCCTGGTATGGGTCGTAGGTAAATGCTACGATCCCGTAGGTTCTACCCATATCAGGAGACTTCAATTGTGTAACTTTTTTTGAAGCATACCATGACTCCAGTTACGGCTCGTACTGAGAGTCATACTTTTCCTTTGCGTTGATCTAGCCTTCTGAGATTTTTCATGAGTCTCAGTATGACTCGTACAATCTAGGTACGACTCATACTGAGATCAATACTTGGCTGATTTTCTGCACTTTTCTGCATCTTCTGCACATTTTTGCTTCAACACCTATTTTTTCTGAAACCAAAGTAAAAGTACCTCATATTCGTATAAACATACCTAAGTCCATGCTATTTTTCATTTTAAGTGTCGAAAGTGTTGTAAACTCATAACATATCAACACCCTCAACTTAATACTTTTTCATATTCCTCAGGCAAAGAAAACAAAAACTAAAAATGACGCTCAACTAGAAAATACACCTAGGATACTACAACCAACACCAATCAAAATTTGCACTATAAACACAAACAACTTTTGACCCTTTTTTTGGTAAATCAAATCAGTATATGCACATCAAGTAACCACAAACCATGATAAACAGGGATCAATACATGTCATCTAGTTATTAGAAGAGAATCAATTCATTACCAATGCTTTTCACATGGACAACTGGCAGAATAAAACACAAACCATGTACCCTCTCAACAAATGAAGTCCCCAACTCAAAGATATATGAAAATATAAAACGTGGGACTGAACATGTAAGACTCTCACTCTCACAAGGAAGTTCCAAATACTGCACATCGGATACCATAGGCTTGCCCTTATTTTCTCTACATCGACTCTTCAGACAGTTAGGCTAGGATCACTATAGGACGTTATTCGGCTTGTAATGTAGGCTTTTGGGCTGGGTATGATAAATATGGACTTTTTAGTGACTAAACCCTCCTTGTCACTACATACACGTGACTCCACTTTTTACTTATTTGACCCTTTGCACTTTTTCAACTTTTTCCTCTCTTTTCTCCATTTTTATGCAATTGTATGGGTGTGATGTGTTTTCAACTTCTCATTTATTTTTCTCTTTTGTATCTTCTTTTCAATTTTTCTTTTTCAGCTCTTTTTTTCTTCTTTTGTTACATCACACCTTATTTTTAACCCTTTTTCCTTTCTTTTCCTTTTTCACCTCCCCATGATCTATGCAACCCTACTCTAGCCACCCTCAACTCAGGCATTTTGCCTGGGTTGAGGTTCACAATGTCCAAGGAGGGACCAGGATCAAAGCAGGTTCATATATAAAATGGTTAAGGTTAATCGATTAATCAAAGAAAAATGGTTCATTTAAGGCTCAAAATTAGGATCAAGGTAATCATACTATTCTGGTAGCGTAATTTATGCTAAAATGGGCTAAACAAAAATGACCTATGATCCTTTCTTAACCAACCATACTAAAACCTATGTAAAGACCAATTGAGCAAGTTCTAGATTCTTTACACAATATTGAACTAGGTATAGACCTCACTCACTCATGGTACATATTTTGCATTTATTCTACCTGTCCGGTTCATACATGTCTAACTATAACTACTCAAGCTAATACATTAAATGACATAAAAAGATCCACAGAAATCGTGTTTTGCAATCAACAAGTACACAACTAACCCTCAAAAATTTTAAACAGGGTCAATTTTTTTAAAACTTCAAAACTAGTGTATTTTATTGGCTGAGTAATCCTAAGCTACTTTGTAATTAAATAAAAAAATCCTAAACATACCAGTTCTACTAGATAGCATGCCCGAGGAAAAAGAAACACGACAAGAAAAATCCTCGGATGAATCCAAAAATCCTAAAAAAATACAAGTACACCCTATCCCCTTCTGAAAAGCATGCTTCCTCCTTGAAGCAAAGAATACAAAACATAAGGAAGGGAACATACCTGTGGTGCCCTAAGTGCTCCTGTAATCCTGTAGACGTGGTACCTCCACTGCAGTCGTGGCGCTAGCGGTGGTCGGCACACTCAATGGTGTATCAATAGGGGGAATGATCACGCCCTTATCATAGCAGGAGCCTCTGCTAACTCTGGAATGTCTGGGGTTAAATATGGCTTCCACGAAGGGACCTTGCCATCTGCAAGCTCGGCATGGGCAGTGGTGGAGCTACCTGCTCCTTTCGCTCTCTCAAGCAGCTCCGACCTATGCTCATCATAAGCCTGTTGACTCTCCAATCTCGCCCGCTTGCGATCTTTCTTTTCCTTCTTTCTCTTCTTCCTTAGGGTCTCATCTCCAACATCCTCAGAGACCCTATTTTCCCCTTTTCCTCCCTCAAATCCGGTCGGCTCCCAATATGCCGCCAAATCAAGCTCATCATCTATCCCCATGTCGAGGTCAGGAAGAGTGGGGCTGCTAGAATTTCTGGCTGTCGAGATGACAGCTCGGTCACTTGGCTCCAAAGAGCCCCAAACTCCTCATGGAGGCTATCAATGTCGGCCTGCTCGACCATGCGCTCGTTGAAGTAACTCTCAAAACTGTCTAGTCTGGTATGCAGGACCCATGCAGCTACCTCAATCTCAGCCTTCACCTAAGGATTCACATTCTCTACCATAGAATGTACCTTTTTCTCAACTACGGTCAGCCTCTTTGCCATCTTTTGAAGAAATTCCCGAGGCACGAGCATGTATCCTGTTGGGGTCTAGCTCGGAAGGCCCATAGGTGGTGCAGCATAGGTGCCTCTGAATGACCTACGTCTGTAGCCTGTGTCTCATCCTGCTCCTGTGAGGTAGGCATTCACCTACTCTCCCCCAACTGCTTGTGGTGCCCGGACTATGGTAGAAAGTTGTGCTCTGCTCACCGAGTTCATTTTATCCCAAATAAATCCAATGTCTACTATCCGTTGTCAGGATGCACCTTGAGACCTACCTCCATACATAGCCTAAATATGAGACTCGAGAATGGGATGGTAGTGTTTAATCCTACAGCCCGATCCAGGATCTTCTCCGCAATAACCCTCGGAATGTTGATGGCGTATCGTGACATGATAACGCCACCAATGCTGCTCTTTCTTCCCTGAGGGTATTGTCATTCACTGTCAGTGCCAACCTATGGCGAACTAGCGTCCAACAGGCTCTTGCTATGAAGTTCAGTGAATGCTTAGTGACCTGCTTTCCGCTAGTTACCTATTCTACCTCCTCCTTATCTTCGGTGATAACCTGAAACAACCACTAAATCTTACTCTTCCTCTCCTCAAGGCCTAACTGCTTGATTTTCTTCATGGCGTCCACCCGGTAGTCAAACTCCAGTGTAGTGTGGGCTGGAATAAAAAGAGGCCCAAATAATACACGAGTAATGGTACGCTCGGATATATAAATAGTGCGGCCTTGCACCATGACGCTCTCCAACTTGGGATGATCTTTGACTTTCTGCCCCTCTTTTTCTTTCTATTCTGTGGTAGACAAATAATTGGCATAGAACTCCTAAACAATCTCTGAAGTGTATCGATCCGGGGTTTTAGCCATGTACTCAAACCCATATAGCTGAATATCTACTTCATCTCTTCCACCTCATTCAGTGCATTGGTGAGGATCTGCGGCTCTTCTTGAATACTCTGCCTGGGGTTGTTCTGATAGTGAGAGCAAGACCCTGTTCATAGATCTCCTGTGCACCTGGTACTCTCCACCAAATAGTACAGTTCTCCTTAGGTGGAGTCTGCTCTTGCTCAACATTGGCTGCCTCATCATCGGATCCAGATTCACTGTCTCCATCATGGGATTAGACCTCCTCGGGCCCCTCATCATCACTAGAGCAACTACCGGACTCTTGGACCTGTTACTTGGCTCCCTCCTCAGACTAGGGAGCACTGGCAAATGTGATAGTGGCCGCCTCGGCCTAGGCTTTAGCTTTTTCCCTAGTGGTTTAGGTCCTATTAGTGTCAAATGTATCGACCCTGTATTCCTCCATCAAACCACTAGGTGTGTTTCCAGCATGGTCAGATTCAAAGGAATCATCTATCAATGTCCACCAAGCAGTTGTTTTGGTTGCCTTCCTCTTCTGAGTTATCGTACCTGTGGAGAAAAAGTATTAGAATCCAAATCTGAGAAAAAGAAAGCAAGAAAATATCCTCTATAATTTTCACAGGTCTATAGTACCAGTCGTACCTAGAAGGTACGATCCATACTGAGACTCGTAATGTCTCAGGTCAAAGTCACGACTCTTAGGTACCGTGAAGGTACGAAATACCACGATTCGTCTGAGCATATCCCTTGGAAACCCATGTTCTATATCTTTCCACGACTAATGGTATAACCTGTAAGTCGATTCCATGAGTCGTATGAAGGATCGTACTTTCACTTTTGGACTTGAACTGGTATAATTACCAGGTACGACTAGTAGTAGGATGCTCGGGCCGTACTAGATTTTGTACCACTTAATTTTTATACATTTTTCCTGGGACAGTCTCAACGTGCCATCCTCTGAGTCGTAGGGTGAAACCATGAGTCGTAGGAAGGCTTTTGAAGCCTGTCCTTGCTTATTTTCATGTCAGTTTGTAGGTGAATTCAATTTGTTTTGTGTACTCAGGATTCCCCAAGTCTAGGCATGCATTTTTCACATTTTTACAACTACCCTGTCCTTCCCCTTTGATTAACAACCCGTAACTCAATTTATAGCAGTTCAAATTCAAATTTTTTAGCCTTCTCTACTTTTACCCAGTCAATACATTTATTTTCCACATCAATGATAATTATCCTCCTATATTTTCATGCCTTTTGAGGACTCCGAGTTATTAAAAAAGTTTGCACAAACACAAAGGTCTCTTTAACCGATTCAAAGCATAATTACTTACTTGAATGTTGTAAATCTTTCTCACTTCATGTGTGTTAGTGACTGGGGTTAGAATCCGTCTTGAGCAGCCTTTAATCGAGCAAAAATCTTTGTCAATCAATTTTATTCTTGAGTTACGGGTGTGAGAGAAGTTGTGGGAGTGTTCGTGAGTTGAGTTTCTAAGGCGTGGGAGAAGGGTCCGAAATGTTTGAAGTTTAAATAGTTTTAGGAAAATTTTAAAAAATTGGGTCAAGTCGGGTCAATTTAGGCAATTTGGCCCATCACGACTCGTACCATGAGTCGTAGGAAGGACCTACGACCCATAGCAGA
>JACEIK010003850.1:9944-81019 GCA_018107945.1 Datura stramonium
CTAAGGGTCCTATTTATAGTAAATGGAGAACGTGCTTAATTTAGCCTGTCGTGGAACGGCTCCGTGTCACGGAGTGTATCGCGGAGCACTGCCTCCGTGTAAATAGTAAACGGAGAACGTGCTTAATTTAGCCTGTCGTGGAACGGCTCCGTGTCACAGAGTGTATCGCGGAGCACTGCCTCCGTGACACGGAGGCAACGCAAAAGCTCACTGGAAATCACCCGAAAATAGGCCCTCGGCAGCACCCTGCCATGTTGGCAGCGTGTCACGCTGCTTGGGCAGCGCGTTGGCACCTCCATGTCGTGCAGCTAGCCTGTCGTGGCACGTTGCCAACGTGCAGGTGGGATATTGTGTGCAGCCTGCCTTCCGTGGCACGTTGCCGACGCGCTGGTGGGCTATTTTGTGCCTCCTCTTTGCCGACGTTCACGTTTTAATTCCGCTTCCAAGCCTCAACTTCACCAACTCATGGATTAGTTCCTCAGAAGTCATCAAAACCTACAAAACAAAGACTAATCATGTTGGTTAGCACATATCTTCATATTCATATAAAATCACATGAAAATGTACAAAATAACTTAGATAAACAAGACTAATTTCAGTTATAAAGCGTATCTCGGGCATGCTATTTTTGCCCGCGATCAGTCATGACTCGTGGCTTGATCCGTGAAGCACACTGCTTCTCATTCTGCTGGGCTCATGACAGATGACTTAACGACTCGTGACCTGGTGACCAGGACTTGTGGACACCATCTGTGATGTACACTACCTTGGCCTCAACAAAATTACTCCATTCTTGGCCACGACCCTCCCCACAAATCGTGGGGACTGATAACAACTTGTGGGGTCCTTCCATCGAGTCCACTGCCTCTCCTCTTCTCTTTTCCTTCTCACTCACCCCACGACTGACCTAACGACTTGTGGGGTCTGACCATGAGTCGTGGTCATGCCCGTGGGGTCTCATTTCTAAAGTTTCACCCCCATGAGTCACATCACAAATTGTGGGCTGCTATCACGAGTCTCCTCATGACTCATTCTGTGTCTGATGCCAAATTTCAACTTTTTCTCTATTTCAACTCCCGGGTTTGATCTTTGGGCTTTCGGGGAATAACAATATATCCCCCTTGGGAAAATTCGTCCTTGATTGTTTGAAAACACATAGAAAAGTAGAGAAATGCAATTACTATATTCAAATACTGATCATTTAAATCGAAAACTAAAGGTTTGACTATCCTGATTCAAACTACATAGCTAAACTGATTTCATAAACCATTCACACATCCATATACATAAAAGAAACTTGGACACATGAACTGAACATGAAAATTAAATTGAGTTGTAGGTCAAAATTGATACCTCAAGTTGGAACTGAGCTGGTAGAGAACAAATGTGGGTATCTAGCCATCATATCCTTTTTGGCTTCCCACAGAGCTCCCTCAACATACTGATTTCTCCATAATACTTTCACTAAAGCTACATCATTTTTCCTTAGCCTTCGAACCTGACGATACAGTATTTTGACCGGAACCTCCTCATAACTGAGTCTGCCTTTCACATCAACACTGTTCATCGGGACAACTAGAGCTGGATCACCCACACATTTCTTCAAGAGTGACACATGGAATACAAGATGCACAGAAGCTAATTCTGAAGGCAATTCCAACTCATAGTCCACCTTTCCAACACGTCTCATGATCCTGTATAGGCCGACATAGCAGGGACTAAGTTTCCCCTTCTTTCCAAACCACATCACTCCCTTCATAGGAGACACCTTCAGAAATACCCACTCATCGACCTAAAATTCTAAGTCTCTCCTCACGTCAGCATAAGACTTTTGGCGACTCTGAGCAGTTTTCAACTAGTCCCTTATTAATTGAACCTTCTCCATGGCCTCGTGAATCGAATCTGGGCCTATCATCGCCGCTTCGCCAACCTTGTCATGACCCGAACGGAGGCCTGGATCACGACATGGAAAAAGGAGCCCCGAGAGACCCCCAGTCGACCCATGGAACAAGCATACGTCTATCTCAATCAAAAAAACTGAAGAAATTAACAATATAACTATAGCGGATGTGCAACTTAAAAATAGCACCAGAATACACAATCTGAAGCAGAGTACAACTATATGTATGAAAGCCTGTAAAACATGATATGTTGATGGGAAAATACCCCAACTAACTCAACAATATGAAATTGAAAGTACATAAGAAATTTGATTAGTCTAGTCCTCGGGTGATGAGGACTCACAAACAACGAAGGTGCTAACTCTGAAGTCAAACTATGAGGGGGGCTGAAATTGAGAGTGGGGTCCTGTATCATGAAACGATACAACATAAGGTATGCGGTCAATACATGGAATCTACCGAGTATGAAGGGTAAGTAAAATCGCTTAAGCAAGTAAAATCATTGAAAGAAAATACATAATGTAAAACTTAAACATTAAGAATCTGAGAGTAGGGCGTGCATGCATTCTTTTTGAAATCATGATCTCATCATAACATAACATATCATCATAACATATCATCATAACATATCATAACATAATTGATTGACTCAAAGATGAAATTTGATATTTATAAGTAAAGCTGAACATTATGTCAAACCTGCTTTAGAACATGCTTACATATGTAAATCTCATGGGTAATGAACATACATGACTAGAATAATGAGGAACAATGGGAGACTCGTCTTTTAACCGACATACCACGGTAGAGCTTACATGGCCCAACTTTCTCACACAAGTGGGTAGAGCCGTCCAAAGCCTTGCCAGGGCTAGGGACGATACCATGATATCGATATCAAGCTCATTGGCCAATAGGTCCAGGGATAGCTCACAAGTGAGGTCCTAAAGTCATAATGTATCAACCTACATTGGCGCGTAGTTTTGAGGCATAGTGTGATCGACCCTTATCCTGCTCGGTGCTAGACACTACTTCCAAAAACATGCATATGCTCTACATCTTTATTCAATGAAGCTCAACATCGTCCATTGATGAAGCTCATAAATCAAATAAATTTCAAAGCTAAAATCAAGCATAAGAGAAGATTTAACTCAAAACATACCACAAGCGGAAAGAATATTGGGAGTCCTCGCTCCAAAACCATGTGGCAAGCTTAATTCGGGAAATCATCAATCATACTTTAAACATGTGGGCATCCCCCAAAGGTTTATCATACTTGAAAATAATCAATTCGTACAGAAAATATGATTATAAACATGGGTAGCTTGAAAACATATTTTTCATCATAATATCTCATCATCATCATACATTCATCATAAATATCATCTTTCATTAACTTTTCATCAATGGGCTTTTAATTCATAAAGCTAGAAACATGATTTTTAGTTGAAAACATTATAAAACTTGCCCATGCTTCATAATGCAATGGTAGAAACATACTTAAATCATACCCATGTAAAGAATTAAGAAATTCATGCATTGGCTTAAAACCCTATAGTCTATAGACAGAACATTCCTTATTTAGAGAGGAATTTGGCATGGGGTGTGAAAGAAATCACTCATTCATAACCCTACATACATGTTGGTAGCTGATTCTTACACTTTTTTGAATGCCCAATAGGAAATTGAAGAGAAATTGATTAACGCTAGGCTTGATCACCCTCTCCAGTATTCTACCTTACATGCATGACTGAGTAAGGCCTAAAATGAACTTAACCCCTTTAAAAGTCACTATTCATAACTCAAGACGATGTAGTTTAGGCCTTAGGATCTTAGGAATTATGAAATAGCCCTTACTAAATTCACAAAAAATAACTGTCAGGTGGTACCAACGAGGGACCTAACAATTCGTCGTCAAGGATCACGACTTGTGGATTTATCCATGAAGTACACTGCTTCTCAATCTGTTGGGCTTATGACAGACGACTTTACGACTCGTGACCTGGTGACCACGACTCGTGGTCACCATTCGTGATGTACATTACCTTGGCCTCAAAAAAATTACTCCATTCTTGGCCAAGACCCTCCCCAATAATCATGTGGACTGACCACGACTCGTTGGGTCATTCCATCAAGTACACTGCCTCTCCTCGTCTCTTTTCCTTCTCACTAACCGCACAACTAACCTAACGACTCGTTAAGTCTGACCACGAGTTGTGGTCATGCCCGTGGGGTCTCATTTCTCAAGTTTCACATTAAATACCTGGGCCTCCCAACGAGTCATATCACGACTCATGGGCTGCTCTCACGAGTCTCCTCACGACTCGTTCTGTGTCTGATGCCAACTTTCAACTTTTTCTTTGTTTCAACTCTTGGGTTTGATCTTTGGGATTCTGGGGCGCCTTTATCTCCCCCTTGGGAACATTCATCCTCGAATGTTGTAAAACATACAAAACGAAGAAATGCATTTACTATATTCAAATACTAATCAATTAAATCAAAAAACTGGCAGTATGACTACCTCTGATTCAAACTACATTGCTGAACTGATTTTACAAACCATACACACATCCATATACATAAAAGAAACTTGGACGCATAAACTAAACATGAAAACTAAATTGAGATTTAGGTCAAAACTCATACCTCAAGGCCCAGGTTGAGCTGGTAGAGAATAAATGTGGGTTTCTAGCTTCATATCCTCTTTGGCTTTCGATGTAGCTCCCTCAACATGCTGATTTCTCTATAATAATTTATCTGAAGCTATTTCCTTGTTCCTTAGCCTTCAAACCTTATGTTCCAGTATTTCCACTAGGAACCTCCTCATAAGGGCTATCTTTCACACCAACACTGTTCACCTGGATAACTAGAGCTGGATCACTGAAACACTTCTTTAAGAGTGACACATGGAATAAGATGATGCACAAAGCTTTAATTCTGAAAGGCAACTCCAACTCATAGACCACCTTGCCAACATGTCTCATGATCATGTATGGGATGACATAGTGGGAACTAAGTTTTCCCTTCTTTCAAAACCTCATCACTCCCTTCATTGGAGACACCTTCAGAAATACCGCTTCGACCTCAATTCTAAGTTTCTCCTTCTCAAGTCGGCGCAGGACTTTTGGCGGCTCTGAGCAATTTTCAACTGTTCATGTCTTGAACCTTCTCCATGGCCTCATGAATCAAATATGGGCCTATCATTGCCTTCTCCATCCTTTTCGGCCCAGAAGCAGGCGGATCACGGCACGGGAAAAGAGGCCACGGGAGACCCAATTGACCCATGGCACAAGCATACGTCTATCTCAATAAAAATTGAAGAAATTAAGAATACAACATAACGGATGTCAGCAAACATAGCACCATATACAAAATTTGAGACGAGAATACAACCATGTGTGTAAAAGCCTCTAAAACATGATGTGTTGATGGGACAAGACCCAAACTAACTCAATAATACGATTGAAAGTACATAAGAAATCTGATTAGTCTAGTCCTCGGGTGATGAGGACTCATAAATAGCAAAGGTGCTAACTCTGAAGTCAAACTATGAGGGCTGAACTTGAGGGAGTCGGGTCCTGTATCGTTTCACGATACAGCATAGAACACGCGGTCAATACGTGGAATGTACACCGGTATGCGGGGTAGTAAAACCCTTAAGCAGTAAAATAATTGAAAGACAATGCATAATGCGAGAACTTAAGCATTAAGATTCTGAGATTAGGGCTTGCATGCTATTCTCTAAAATCATGATCTCATCATAACATAATATATCATCATAACATATCATAGCATAATCAATTGACTAAAAGTTTGAATTATGGCATTTATAAAGTAAAGTTGAACATTGAGTCAAACTGCTTTAGAACATTCTTACATATGTAAATCGCAGGTAATGAACATGCATAACTAAAATCATGAGGAACAATGGGAGACTCATCTTGTCGAAATACCGTATTCAGAGCTTATGTCCCAACTATCCTCAAGTGGGTAGGCGTCCAAAGCTTTACTAGGCAACGGATGATACCATGGTATCGATATCGGAGCTCATGAGCCAATAGGATCGAGGATAGCTCACAAGTGAGGTCCCAAATTCATAACGTATCAACCTATGTTGGCGACGTAGTTCTGGGTATAGGGTGATCGACCCTTAGCTTTCTCGATGCTAGACACTACTCCTAAAAACATGCATATGCTCTACATCCATTATTTCATGACTCGACATCTTCCATTGAAGCTCATAAAATCAATACAATTTAAAGATGGAATCATGCATAAAGAAGATTTAACTCAAACATACCACAAGATGAAAGAATATTGGGAGTCTTCGCTCCAAAACCATGTGGTAAGCTCAATTCGGGAAATCATCAATCATACTTTGAGCATGTGGGCATTACCCAAAACTTTATTATACTTGAAAATACTCAATTCATATCAAAAACATGATTATACACTGTGTATCTTTAAAAAATGTTTTCATCATAATATCTCATAATGTCATCATACATTCATCACAAATATCATCATTCATGAACTTTTGTTCAATGAGCTTTTAATTCATAAAGCTAGAAATATGATTTTATTTGAAAACATTATAAAACTTGCCCATGCTTCATAATTTAATGGTAAAACATCTTTTAAATCATACCATGTAAGTGGAAGTGGGGCATTGAGTTAAAAACCAATAGTATAGACATAGAACATTCCTTGATTTAGATAGGGATTGGGCATGGGTGTGAAAAGAAATCACCCATTCATAACCTATATATACCTGTGGTAGTTGATTCTTACACTTATTTGAATGCCAAATAGGAATCGAAGAGAAATTGATAAATGCTGAAGCAGTCACCCTCTCTAGTATTCTACCTTGCATGCATGAATGGTAAGGCCTAAAATAGATTTAACCCTTTAAAAGTAACTATTCATAACTCAAAACAACGTAGTTTGGGCCTTAGGATCTTAGGAATTGCTTGAGAATAGCCCTTACTAGTTTCTAGATAATTGTGAATGGTCCTAGTAGGTACCTAACGATTCGTCGTCAAGGGTCACAACTCGTGGATTGATCCCATGATGCTTCTCAATCTGCTAGGCTTACGATGGACGACTTAAAGATTTGTGACCTGGTGACTGAATCAAGCGTGGTCACAATCCGTGATGTGAACTGCCTTGGACTTAACAAAATTACTCCGTAGCAGCCGCGACCCTCCCCCATGAATTATGGGGACTAACCACATTTCGTGGGGTCTGACCATGAGTCGTGATCAGTGCTCAATGGTCTCATTTCTCAAGATTCACGGTAATCCTAGGCCTCCCACAGGTCACATCACAACTCATGGGGCACGCTCTCTGATCTCCTCAAGACTTCGTTTTGTGTCGATGCCATTCAACTTTTTTCTCTTTTTCAACTCCCAGTTTGATCTTTGGGTTTCTAGGGCATAACAATATCTCCCCTTAGAACATTCGTCCCTTAATGTTGGAGAACATAAAAGCATGAAATCTATTACTATATTCAAATACGGTCATTTCAAACCAATGGCAGTATGAATACCCCAGATTCAAAGCATATATTGAACTTGTTCACAAACCATACACATCCATACATAAAATAAACTTGGACACATAAACTGTTTCAGAAAACTAAGTGAGTTTTTAGTTCAAAACAATATCTCAAGCTGGAACTGAGCGGTGGAGAACTGTGTGGGTATCTATGCATCATATAAACACGCTTCCCAGCGTGCTTCCCTCAACATAGTTCTCCATAATACTTTAACTGAAGCTACTTCCTTGTTCCTTAGCCATGAACCTGACGATACGATATTTCAACTGGAACCTCCTCATGAGGCTGTCTTTCCACCAACACTATTCACCCGGATAGCTGAAGTGGATCACCCAAACACTTTTTCAAGAGGGACATATGGAATACAGGATGCACAGAAGGTAATTCTGAAGGAAACTCCAACTCATAGGCCACCTTGCTAACATGTCTCTTGATCCTGTATGGGACGACATAGCGGTCCACTAAGTTTCCTCTTCTTTTCAAACCTCATCACTCCCTTCATGGGAGACACCTTCAGAAATACCCACTCATCGACCTAAAATTCTAAGTCTCTCCTTCTCACGTCAGCATAGGACTTTTGGATTTGTTGTTTTCAACCCGTACCTTGTGCTGAACCTTCTCCATCGCCTCATAAACTGAATCTGGGCCTATTATTGCCGCTTCACCAAGCTCAAACCATCCAATGGGTGACCTACACCTCAGATCCATAGAGAGCCTCAGACAGTGCCATCTGGATACTAGAATGGTAAAATGTTATTGTATGCAAACTCGGTAAGTGGAAAATGATCATCCCAGCTACCTGTGAAGTAAATCATGCATGCTCTCAAAATGTACTCGAGAATCTGGATTATTCGCTCCAATTAGCCATCCCGTTTGTGGGTGAAAGCAGCTTTGTGTTGAGCAATCTATGTACCCAATCCTTTTGAAGCCGACCTCCAAAGCGAGGTAAATTGAGGTACCTTTGTCTGAAATGATGGAAAAGGTAACCACATGCAATTAACTAAGCTCCAAAAATATAAAGTTTGGCGTAATCTTTCGTTGAATCCGTGGTTTTGATGTTTAGAAAATTAGAAGCCTTGGTCCTTTGTCTACCCACAACCCAAATGGGTATATTGCCGGCAAGTACGAGGTAAACCTGTGATGAAGTCCATATTAATTCCCATACGTGAGAATGCTATATCCTGAAGCACACCTCCAGGCCTCACGGTGCTCGGCCTTTACTTGTTGACATTTCAAACACTTTGCTATGAATTTTGCGATATCCTTCTTCAGTGCCATTCCACAAATAGACTTCCTGTAGGTCATGGTACATTTTGGTGGAACCTGGATGGATAAAATACCTGGATTTATGAGCCTCATGCAACATCCGGCTCCTCAAATCATCAACATCTCTGGAACGCATGGCGACCTGGTACAGAAACACACCATCTCCCCCTTTTGAGAAGACCTCTACCTTTCCCGATTTTGAACAGCACCTTCACTTTACCAAAATATGGTCCTCATCTTATCTAGCTTTTATCAGTCACCAAGGACGATTCTGATCTGTTCTAAACAACTACACCTCCATCGGTCGATTCAACCAACCTAACTCCTAACCTTGCAGTCGTTCACCGACTCATGCCCTCATCCACATGAGACACACTCTCCATAGAAATTACAATAATGGCGTCTACTACTACATTGCTTTCTTAGATTGTAAACACACTCATATCGCCAGCCCTTGAGTAGCTCCAACCACCTCCTTTCTTTGTGGGTGAGGTCATACGTGGCGAACACATATTGTAAGCTCTTGTGGTCTATAAACATATCCACGTGAACCCCATAAAAATAATGTCGCCATATCTTCAAGGCGAATATCATCGCGACCAATTCAATATCATGGGTCAGGTAATTCTTCTCGTGGAATTTTAGTGTCACAGGGCATATGCTATAACCTTCCACATCTTTGCATCAATACACACCAAATGCAGTCCAGAAGCATCACAATACAATAAGAATCCATCGATAACCTTCGGTGGAGTTAACACCGGTGCTAGTAAGTCAGTCTTAATCTCTTGGAAGCTCTTCTCACAAGCCTCTGGCCATTGAAATTTCACCTTCTTCTAAGGTCAATTTGATAAAGTCTTTCAATCGATGAAAAACACTCAGATAAGTGGTAGTATCGACTAAACCCGCAAAACTCAAATATCTAAAGGATTCATAGGTCTGGGCCAATTGTTCCACCGCTTCTATTTTTGAGAGTTCACCCATATGCCTTCGTTTGATACCACATGGAAAAGAAATGTACGGAGTCCAACGGAACTCTCTTGTTTGAATTTGGCATATAATTAGCGTCCTTGAGAATCTGTAGCACCACCCTCAAATGAGCGGCATGCTCCTCCCTTGCTCGAGAGAATATCTAGATGTCATCAATAAACACAAAATCACAAGGTATCCAAGTATGGTTGAACACCCTATTTATTAAGTCCATAAAAAATTTATAAGAGCATTCGTTAGTCCAAAGACATAGCTACAAACTCATAATGACTATATCGTGTCTTAAAGGCTATCTTTGGGATGTCACTCTCCGAACTCCGAGCTGATACGAATCTGAGATCTATCTTCGAAACACTTGGCACCACGAAGTTGAGTAAAATAAATCATCAATCATAGGTAAGGATACCTGTTCTTGATGGTGACTTTGTTCAATTGCCGATAATCAAATACACGTTCGAAGAGACCCATCTTTCTTTTGGACAAAAATTGGTGCACCATGAGGACTTTCTCAATCTAATGAAACCCTTATTTAACATGTCATGCTCTTTCAACTCCTTTATCTCAGCTGGATCCATTATGCTTGGGAGGAAAGATATAGGCTACGTGTTGAGAAGAAGGTCAATACCAAAATCAATTTCCTGCTCGAGAGGGATTCCCGGTAAATCATCTAGGAAGACTTAGGATACTCATGTACTATTGGGCCCGTAGAGATAGTCGGGATCTCGATTCAACATCCTTAACCCTAACTAGATGGTACACACAAATTATAGAAATCATCTTTCTGGCCTTAAGGTAGGAAATGAAATGACTACACACATAGCTATTACCCTTCCATTCTAAAATTGGCTCACCCAAAAACACGAACTCTATTGCCGGGTTCTATAATTAGCCCGAGGCCCTAACATGCAAATAGCCAATCCATCTTGAGGATAACATCAAAATCGGTCATGGCTAACTCTATCAAATCTATTAAGGTGACTTTCTGAAGAACTGAGACTGGGAAACCTCTATATACTCAGTGTAGCTATAGCGAATTATCTTTGGGTAGAAGTAGTAGGAGTTCGGCAAGACTTTGGAATCGACTCAAGAAGCTCACGGCCATATAAGGTCTTAAAGAACAATGTAGCCCCGGGTCTAACAAAGCATAACAAACATCAAGATGGAAAACTCTGCCTTACCAATGACCATATCCGGGGGAGACCTCCTGCTCTGGGGGATGCTAAGGGATAAATTTGTTTTGGTGCTAACCACCACTGCCTTTGGTAGATGCCCCCTAACGTGCTGAGCATATGGGTGGGGTTGTTGAACTAGAGGAAGCTGGGCCTTGACTCCCATGTGATCCTATCTTGCTGCTGGGCAATCTCAAAGCATGTGTCGAGCTTCCCAAACTTGAAACAAGCACTGTCACCGCAATGTAAGGCGGCCGTGTGCACGGACCACATCTCGACAAGTTTGAGATTCTAGAATATGCGAGGTTCTTCATTCTGACTCTTAGATCTGATGTTCATCTATGATCGTGCCTCGTTCTGGATGGCATTCAATGCTGAAGATGCTGGGGCTAAGGACCTCTAGTAAGTCTACTATCGGTGTCCACCACATTTCGACTAAGAAAATCTGTGGTCATCGGTCCTAGACCTCTTAGCCTCCTCTCTCTTCTATGTGCCGCCTCCATCTGCTGGGCATACAAAACTATCTATGGGAAATCCATATCTTGATGGAGCATAGCAGGTCTCTAACCCTTATCCAAATAGCCCCGCTTCTCATGAATTAACACCGCTCCTCGCGCCCTTTGATGAAATTTATTAACTTTGGGGCATACATTGATAGGCGAAAGTGAACTCGAGGCATACTACGCACCGTCATTCTCCTTGCTACAAATTCACAAGCTCGACTTCCTTCAACTCCCTCATCTCACGAGGAAAAACCAATCTAAGAATGCAACATGGGAATTCTTCCCAAGTGATAGGGCCCGCTCCAGTGACCCGCTATCTTTCCACTATAGAAACCAGATGTGTGCGACCCTTTCAACAGTACGAGGCCAACTCTATGTACTCGACTCCCATTCACCCCAAGACTTGATTGATCCTTCACAATCTCATCTATGAACCATGCGGGTCCTTATCTACTTTTCGACCCAAGAAACTATGGAGAGTTCATTCTCAAAAAGTCTTGGACTCTAGCCGCATTTGCATTACCATTTATGAACATGCGTAGCGCCTCTTGATTGACCTGAGTAGACAAGGCCTGCACAAGCATCTGAATAGCTGTCCCAAAAAAACTCAGCATGGGCAAAGTAAACAGGTGCACGGTGCTCTGACCAGTAAGAACTGTTGGTGCCCATTTCCATTTCCATCTCGTGGACTTCACCATTCCATTTCCTTCTACCATTCATTCTTTGGAAGCCATGATTCTACAATGCGTGAATAGCACGAATTAGAAGGATAGGAGATATTTCATCGCATGACATAGATCATGAAAGAAGGGAGACATTTCCTAAAATGTCTCGTAGCTTTTTTCATCATAAGTGCGGTGTGCTTCACACCCATAAGAAAAAGACTCTGCCAACAACACGACTTTCAGACACCCCAAGACACTTCAAACCTGGCTTCCCCAAACACCAGTTTCACAACCCGAAGATAGGCCCAGATGTAACACGAGACAAGGATCCTCGAGAGACCCCAGAGATGACCAATGGCACATGCATAAGTCTATCTTAATCAAAGCTGATGAAATTAAGAATAACCCGGTGGAAGTCCAACAAACATAACACCAAAATACATGATCAAGCGGAATACAACCATATGCACAGCCTCTAAACATGACGAGTTGATGGGACAAGACCCCAACTAACTCAACAATATGGGCGAAAGTACATAAGAAATCTGATTAGTCTAGTCCTCGGGTGATGAGGACTTATCAGCAGCCGAATAATGCTAACTTTGAAGTCGAGCTGTGAGCGGGGCTAAACACGAGCGGGTCCTGTATCATGAAATGATACAACATGAAGTATGCGGTCGGTACGTGGAATGTACCGAGTATGCGGGGTAAATAAAGCACTCAAGCAAATACAAAATCATTGAAAGACAACGCATCATGTAGAACTTAAGCATTAAGAATGCGAGTGGGGCTTGCATGCATTCTTTCTAAAATCATGATCTCATCAAAACATAACATATCATCATAACATATCATAGCATAATCAATTGACTCAAAGCTGAAATATGACATTTATAAGTAGTAGACATTAAGTCAAACCCACTTTAGAACATGCTTACATATGTAAATCTCATGAGTATTGAACATGCATAACTGAAATCATGAGGAACAATGGGAGAATCGTCTTTTAATTGACATACCACGATAGAACATGTGGTCCCAACTATCACACTCCAAGTGGGTAGAGCCGTCCAAAGCTTTACCAGGGCAAGGGACGATACCATGATATCGATATAAAGCTCATGGGGCAATAAATTAGGGGATAGCTCACAAGTGAGGTCACAAATTCTAACGTATCAACCTATGTTGGCGCGTAGTTCTAAGGTATAGGGTGATCGACACTTAGCTTGATCGATACTGGAACACTACTCTAAAAACATGCATATACTCTACATCATTATTTAACAAGCTCAACATCTTCCATTGACGAAGCTCATAAATCCAAACTCATATCAAAGCTAAAATCATGCATAAGAGAAGTTTTAACTCAAAACATACCACAAACTAAAATAATATTGGGAGTCTTCGCTCCAAAACCATGTGGTAAGCTTAATTTAGGAAATCATCAATCATACTTTGAACATGTGGGCATTTCTCCACTTATCATACTTGAAAATGCTCAATTCATATACAAAAACATTATTATAGACATGAGTAGCTTGAAAACATGCTTTTCATCATAATATCTCATCATCATCATACATTGTTCACAAATCTCGGCTTTCATGAATTTTCATCAATGGCTTTTAATTCGCAAAATAGAAACATGATTTTTAGTTGAAACATTATAAAACTTGCCAATACTTCATAATTCAATGGTAGAAATATACTTATATCATGCCATGTAAAGAATTAGGAAATTCATACCATTGAAGTTAAAAACCCCATAGTCTAGACATAGAATATTCATGATTTAGAGGGATTGGACAATTGGTGTGAAAGAAATCACCCATTCAGAACCTATATACCTCGTGATAGCGATTCTTGCACTTTGAATGCCCAATAAGAAATTGAGGATGAATTGATGAATGCTAAGCGATCACCCTCTCTAGTATTCTACCTTGCATGCATGAGCAGTAAGGCCTAAAATGAACTTAACCTTTAAAAGTCACTATTCATAAGTCAAACTGACATAGTTTAGGAATTAGGATCTTACGAATTACAAAATAACCCTTACTAAATTCGCAAAAAATAATTGTCATGTGGTCCCAGCTTGAGGGACCTAACGATTTGTCATCAAGGGTCATGACTCGTGGCTTGATCCATGAAATGCGGTGCTTCTCAATACTGTTGGGCTTACTGACGGATGACTTAACAACTCGTGACCTAGTGACCATGATTCTTGGTCTGCATCCGTGATGTACACTGCCTTGGCCTCAAAAAAAATTACTCTATGCTTGGACGACCCTCCCTATGAATCATGGGGACTGACACGCTGACTCGTAGGTTCCTTTCATCAAGTACTGCGCTTCTCCTCTTCTCTTTTCCTTCTCACTTACCGACTAACCCTAATGACTCGTGGGGTCTGACCATGAGTCATGGGTCATGCTGTGGAGTCTCATTTCTCAAGTTTCACATTGAAATCCTTGGGCTTCCCCACAAGTCACTTCACGACTCATGGGAGGTACTTCTCCACGAGTCTCCTCATGACTCGTTACGTATCTGATGCCAAATTTCCTTTTTCTCTATTTAAACTGGCCAGGTCTAATATTTGTTCAGGACATAACAAGCCAAAGTGTATAATTCAAGGAGGGTAGTCACTTATATCATATCTATCACCAGGCCAGATCACCATTACAAACCGAGAAAAGTCTTATAGTGATCCTAGCCTGACTATTTGAGAAAAGAACTAGAAAATAAGGGCAAGCATATGGTACCCGATGTGCAGTATTTGAAACTTCATTTGGTAGAGAGTCTACTTGCTTAGTCCCAAGATTCATATTTCTAGATATACGTGAGTTTTGGGGACTTTATACTGCTTGTTAAATTACATGGTTTGTATTGCATTCTGTCAATTATTTGTGTAAATAGCATTAGTGGTAGCTCAATTCTCTACTAATAGTTAGACTCCTTATTTTGATCCTAAATTTCATGAGTTGTAGTTGCATGTACGCATAGTGATTTGATTTGAATGAAAAAGGGTCAATGGTATTAATGGTATGTTGTGCAAATTTTGTTGTGTTGGTTGTAGGTCTTCAGATACTTTCTAGTTAAGAATCATTTTATAGTTTAGTTTAGTTTTCCTAAGGAAAAGCCAAAGTCTTAAGTTGAGGGTGTTGATGTGCTTTGGGATTACAACAATGCTTAAAAGCGAGCATGGACTTAGGTGTGTTAATACGGATATGATGCACTTTTGCATTGTTTTCAGGAAAATTAGGTGTTGGAGTTGGAATGTGCAAAATAAGTTAAAAGAATGCGAGCAAGGCCAAGTATAAGTCTCACTATGAGCCATACAATCATGAAATACAGCCGTCTTGAGTAAGTGGAAAGTCCCCGGAAGATGAGCTTAAGGCGAAGACCAAGTTAAGATCATAGTGCGAGTGGGTACTGTCGGTACAAGCCGTACAAAGGAAGTCATTGAAAATATTAGAAGAATCTTCAACTAGGTCATTCTCCTAGTACGGGTAGCAACCAGCGATGGTGATATCTATCTCGATCCGTACCAGAATCCGTGGTGAAGTTCAAAGAATTGATGAAAGGTAAGTCAAGGTACAAAAGGCAATCACAAGTTATAGAGCGAAGGTATGAGGCGTACCAAGGCACTCGTGGAAATAATCGAAGGATGCGGGAAGTCTCAGAAGTTGAGACCATAACGGTGTATGACTAAGTAGGATATTTTACGATTCATACCAATTTCCAACTGCCATTAAAAAAAATTAGAAGTTTCTAAACATTGTACGAGCATAGGTACGACTCATACAATCATGGTAAGAGTCGTAGGTGAAGGCGGCGACATTTAGTAGTTTCCCTATTAATTTAGGAAAAGTTTCTAATTATTTGTGTAAATACTTTTTCTAGGTTATTTTGTTAGGAGGAATAGAATTCCAATGCTTTGGAGAAGTATTCAACTTTTGAAATATTGAAGACAACTTTTTGGAGAATTTATTGCTTTAATTCTTCCATTATTCTTAATTTTTCTTCATTGATATTTTGCATTAGTAAGCGAGTTTACTTTTTAATCTTTATTGTAAGTTCTAAATTATATTTTTGTCAATGAATACAAATTGTTTGCTTACAATCATGAGAAGATAGAACTTCAAAAACTAGGGTTGTGGGAACCATGGTGAATTAACAAACTAGGGTTTGCAGAAAGTGATTCTATACAAATGCTAATGCTTGTATTATATTCTCTTCATCTTAAACATATTAACAGAGTTCAATGTTAGGACTTTACCAAATTCCCTACTTGCTTAAATCTAGATAGGTAGAGATTATTAAAAGAGAATAACAATAAATCCTAAACATGATTCATTATATGACTTGAGTTGCGATTCTGGGGATATTTAATTTGTAACAAGTTGATAATGGTTAAAGTGGAAATCACTCTAGTGACATAACTTGTGTAGTATAGTCATCCAATAGGGCCAAACTAGTCGTTTTTATGAATCCATGTTTTCAGTTCTATAAGCTAGGTAGTAGGATGATCAACGGTGTAAACCAGAAATGGTTTATTAATCCATGAGAGACTTCCCTAGTTAATTGCATAATATTGATAACAATACAACTGTCAATATTGTCATGTGTTTATTTATTTACAAAAATCTCCTTTTAGGAAATAATGTACTTAAAAGCTTAAATACTAGAATTGTTCCATATCTTTACCTTATTCCCTTAGGATGGAAGCCCACACCTAGTTGATTTCTTTATTGCCAATGTCCGCATCAATAACTTTTAAGTGTAATTTTAAGCATTATCAATATGGAATTACCTTACTAGTCGTGATGCATCAATATACAACATAACCCAATAGTGAGCGTCACTATGGCCCCGGCATACCCTTCGGTGGCTCGAATAAAGCTAATACCGGTGCTAGCATTAATTTATCTTTTAGCTCCTGAAAACTCCTTTCAAAAGTCTCTGATCATTAGAACTTGCTGCCTTGGTTAACTTTCAGTGCTGACAGATATGAAGAAAAGTCCTCAACAAACTTTCTATAATATCCTCCTAGCCGAAACAACATTCCTATGTGGGTATCGTAGGTCTAGGCCAATTCTTTACAACTTCAATTTTCTGAAAATTCACACCATACCTTTATTGGAAACTACATGGCAAAAATGCTACTGAGTCCATATACCTTCATTGGAAACTACATGCCCAAATGCTAAGTCCAATCGGAACTCATATTTAAATTTTACATATAATTATTGGTCTTTAAGGGTTTTAATCATGACCCTGAGATGATTTGCATGGTCTTCTTCGCCATTTAAGTATATTAGAATATCATCTATAAACACAATTACAAATAAGTAGAAAAAGGGTTTGAAAACCATATTCATAAGATGTTGTGAGCTTTTTGGGTTATTTATTTACACCAAATGACATGGAAAGAAATTCAAAATGCCCATATCTAGTTAAGTAAAGCTATATTGAAATATATACTTCTCTAATCTTCAATTGATGATATTTGAACGATACATTAATTTTTGAAACATTTGGTACCGTGCACCTGATCAAACAAGTTATCTATCTTGAGGGAGTAGATATTTATCCTTTATTGTAACTTTATTCAAGTTTATGCGATAGACTAAATAAATATAGTGAGCCATTTTCATTCGTACAAGTATACGGGCTCACCCCAAGGGGATATTCTAGGTAGGACAAATCCACTTTGTCAAGAAGATCTTTTAATTGTTCTTTCGCTCTTTCAACTCTGCTGGGGCCATTCTATAAAGTAGAATAGATATAGGTTAGTGCGAAACTCATCGGTACAAAATTTATCACTCTATCTGGTAAATCAAAGATGTTTTGGCCATTGGTGATTTCACTATGCATTCTATATTTTTATTAGAGTTTTTGGGTCCTTTATGTCTAAAATGAGAATGTCAGGTGTGTATTTTCTCTTATTTTAGGTAAGTATGATTTTGTAACGACCAGATTATAGGCCGAATCTAGACACGAAACCTAGAACCATTAATTGCTCCAAGTCAACCCATAGCACAAACATGACAACTAGCTCAACATAATGAAGCCAAAATCTAACATTTGAAATAGCGGAAGTCTGAAAATTTCAATAAGAATCTAAACAACAGTACATAACATAATCCAGTTGAATACATATTATGTGTGCAAACAAGCCTCTAAATCTAATGAGTTGATGGGATAAAACCCCAACTAACTCACTAATAACTGAAATTGAATATACTGATGATAAACTGATGAGAAGGTCCTTGAAGGATAAGGACTCACCAACAAGCTGAGAAAATGCTAACTATGAGGATCTAACCGGTAGAGGTGAACCTAAACGTCAAGCACGTATCATGAAATGATACAAGCATATTATGCGGTCAGTATATGAAGTAGCGCAAGGTAAGTAACTACTGAATAAGTAAAACTAAAATCATGAAAATCATACAACATTTCAACATATGATTCTGAGAGTAAGGCTTGCATTCTATTATTTGAAATCCTTGGATTTAAACATGACTAAATATCATAACCGGTTCGAATGACCCCAAAGTAAAACTCATAATCATAAGTAAAAAAATGACATTGGGTCAAACCAGCTGAAAACATAATATCACTACTGATGTACATGCATAAGTCAAATCATGAGGAACAATGGGGAGACTCGTCATATAACTTACATTACATTAAGAACCTACGTGGTCCCGACTATACCTCAAGTGGGAAAAGCAATCAAAAATTTGCGGGCTTAGGGCGCTACAATGATATCAATATCAAGTTGAAGTCCCTTCGGTGGACAGGAAGGCTTACAAAGGAGGTCCCAAATAATCTAAATACCTACACATTGGCATGTAGTACTGAGGCATAAGTTAGCAAACATAGCCTACTCGAGCGAGGACATTACTCCCAAAAATATTTATATGTTCTCTATCATTTTCAATGAAGCAGAACTATCGTCATTCAACGAAGATGAATCATAATAGTATATGCATAATCTGAAAACATATCATGAGGAGCGTAGTACTGAGGCATAGGGTTAACTAAACCCTTAGCCTACTCAGGGCAGGACATTACTCCCAAAAATATTTATATGTTCTCTATCATTTTTCAATGAAGCAGAACTATCGTCATTCAACGAAGATGAATCATAATAGTATATGCATAATCTGAAAACATATCATGAGGAGCCTCATCTCAAACCATACCATAAGCTAAAAAGTGGAAGTCTAGACTCCAAAACCATGTGGTAAGCTAAATACATGAAATTGAAGTAAATTATGAAACATACTTGATCATATGGGCTTGCCCAAACTTTCACATGCTTTGAGATAGTAAAAAATCATGGATATAAACCTGGGAATTTCGAAATAATACCTTCATCATACACTTCATCATACTTGAAAACATAGATCATAATTTCAACTTTTCATGAAATTTCATAATTGAGCATCATAATTGTAAGACTTTGAAATCATAAATTTGTAATTGAAATCATTATAAAACATTCCCATGAATCTTAAAAAAATATTAGAAACATGATTAGAATTTACCCATTATAGATACTTAGAGAATTTCACAAATTGGATTAAAACCCCATAGATTCATTAACCTTGAATTTCATGAATTTAGAAGAGGATTTGGTCATGGAAGTGAAAGAATACTCCCATCATAACCCTACATACCTGGGTAATCTGGTCTTACACTCTTCCTTGAAAGCCCAAAGGAATTTGAGAGTTCTAAGCATGATCTTCCCTTAGAATTCCTCTAGTTTGCATGCATGGGGAGGGAATAGGATAGAATAGATTTAACCCTCTTAAAACTCCCCTGATATGACCTTAACACGACATAGTTTAGGACATAGGACATAGGAATTATGAAATTTCCCTAATTAAAATGCAGGAAAATTACACATTGCAAGGTACCATGACTCATCCTACGAATCATTCCTCGATCCAGCGGCTCATGGTTTCCTCCCGTTGCAGCCTCTAATAAAACCTGATTTATTAACTTTTTCACGAGTCACACCATGAGTCGTACCTTCATCAAACAATTCATGGGATCCATCTGTTACCATGACTGGTAGAAATCCCCTGCTCCTTCCTACGAGTGGAGCAATGACTCGTTGCCCCTTATAATGGGTCGTACCTTGACCCCGACCATTCAACGTTGCCACCCTAGACCCCAACCAATGCGTCCTTACCATGATCTGTGGTTCCTCACCACGAGTCATACCACAATCCGTACCTTCCCTTCTAACAATCCAGAATCAAGCAATGACTCTGACCCATGACTAGTATCATCACCCCACGAGTCATTACTGGACTCGTTGTTACTAACTTATCCATAGCAACTGCTAACCATGAGTGATCCTACGGTTCGTTGGTCCTTCCTACGACTAGTACCATGAGTCGTCCTAAGTAAAAATTTCAGATTTTTCTATTAATCACATTCCAAAATCTTGATTCTAGTCTTAGGGACTTTTGTGGTATTACAATATCTCTCCCTTGGGAACATTTGTCCTTGAATATGGGGTAAACATATTGAATAATGGGGGAAAAGATCTGCCATCCCAAATATTGAACATCTAGAGGTGAAAATTGACGAAGTGACTGACTCCAGATTAAAACACATGACTGGACTGAATTCATGAATCACACATACATACACTCACATGAAAGAAACTGGAACACATGAACTAAACATGAAACTGAATGGAGTACAAAGGAGGAAACTAATACCTCAAGATGGAACCGATCTGGAAGGGAAAAGATGCGGGTATTTAGCCACCATATCTGCTTTGACTTCCAACGTAGCTCCCTCAACATGCTGATTTCTCCACAAAACCTTTACTGAAGCTACTCCATTGTTTCATTGCTTATGAACCTGACGATCAAGTATTTCAACCGGAACCTCTTCATAGTTAATGCTATCTTTCACATCTATGATCTCCATCAGAACAACCAAAGTCGTATCACCCATGCACATCAATAAAAGCGACACATGCAAAACTGGATGTACTAAAGCCAATTCAGAGGGCAAATCCAACTTATAATCCACCTTGCCAACACGTCTCACAATCCTATATGGGATAACATAATGGGGACTAAGTTTCCCCTTCTTTCTGAATCTTATCACTTCGTTCGTCGGAGATTCCTTCAAAAACACCCAATCATTAACTTCAAACTCAAGTTCTCTCCTCCTCACATCCGTATAGGACTTTTGATGACTCTGAGTTATTTTCAACATTTCCCTTATAAGTTGATATTTCTCCATAGCCTCGTGAACTGAATCTGGTCCTATCAATGTAGTTTCATCGACTTCAAACCATCCAATAGCTAATCTACACCTCCGCCCATAATAAGCCTTAGAAAGAGCCATCTGAATGTTGGAATGCTAATTATTACTATATGCAAATTCAATGAGAGGTAGATGATCATCCCAACTATCCTTAAAATCAATCAAACATGCTCTCAACATATCCTCAAGAGTCTGAATGGTCCCTTTAGCCTGACCATCTGTCTGTGGGTGAAAAGTTGTACTAAGCTTTACCTAAGTACCGAGCCCCTTTTGAAATGATCTCCAAAACTAGGAGGTAAACTAAGTAACTCTATATGATATGATGGAAAATGGAAGTCCATGCAACCAAACTAACTCCCAAATATACAATTTAGCATAATACTCTGCTGAATCGGTAGTTTTGATCGATAGGAAATGAGCTGCTTTGGTCAACCTATACACAATCACCCATATGAAGTCACACTGTTAACGAGTACAAGGAAACCCTGTAATGAAGTCCATATTAATTTCCTCCCACTTCCAAGTAGGGATACTAATTTCTTGAAGCACATCTCTAGGTCTTTAATGCTCAACCTTCACTTGTTGACAGTTCGGACACTTAGCTACAAACTCTGCTATATCCTTCTTCACGTCATTCTACTAATAGAATTCCCATAGATCACGGTACATCTTGGTGGCACCTGGATGTATAGAATATCTAGAACCATGATCCTCATGCAACATCCGGTCCCTCAAATCATCAACACCCAGAACACACAGACGACCCTGATGTTGTAGTACACCATCTCCCCCTTGGGAGAAGACCTCCACCTTCTGATTCTGAACCGCCTCCTTTAGCTTTACAAAAATAGGATCCGCGTCTTGCGTAGCCTTGTCTTCGTCACCAAGGAAGATTCTGATCCATTTTGAACAATGACACCACTACCTATCGAGTCAATGAGATGAACTCCTAGTCGTGCAAGTCGATGTACCTCCTTTACAAACTCTTTCTTCTCCTCATCTACATAGGACACTCTCCATAGAAAGCCTGCTAAGAGCATAAACCACTATATTAGCCTTGCCTAGATGATAAAGGACACTCCATCCATAATCCTTAAGAAGCTCCAATCACCTTCTTTGACGTAAATTTAGATCCTTCTGGGTAAACACGTACTGTAGGCTTTTGTGATTCGTAAACACATCCACATAGACCCCGCATAGATAGTGTCTCCAAATCTTCAAGGAGAATACTACCGCTGCCAACTCGAAGTCGTGAATTGGGTAGTTCTTCTTATGAACCTTAAGCTACCTAGAAGAATAGACTATAACTTTACCATGCTTCATTAATACACAACCAAGGAAGATCCTTGAGGTGTCATAATATACCACAAACCCATAGGTACCCTCAGGTAGAGTCAACACTGGTGCCGAGGTGAGTTGAGTCTTTAACTCTTGGAAGCTCTTCTCACAGGCCTCTGACTATTGAAACTTCACTTTCTTATGGGTCAACATAGTCGGCGGTGTTGTGATGGATGAAAACCCTTGAACAAACCTCCGATAGTAACCAGCTAAACACAAGAAACTCCTGATATCTAAAGGACTAACTGGTCTAGGACAATTTTTCACAGCTGCTATCTTTTGAGAGTCCACATGTACACACTCACTTGACACTACATGACCCAAAAATGCTACTAAGTTCAACCAAAACACACACTTGCTAAATTTAACATATAGTTGCCGAACCTTAAAAGTCTGTAGCACCACCCTCAAATAAGCGGCCAGCTCCTTCTCGCTCTGAGATTATATGAGTGTAATGCCCCAGAAACTCAAAGACTAGCCCCGGGAGTTAAAATGGAGAAAACTAGAAAATCTGCACCAGGTCATAGGACAAGTAATTCTATGACCTATGGGGGTGATCATGAGTCGTTAAGTGAATCGTGGTGAGGACTTTGGACTTGGTTTAAAAATTTGGAGAAGGGGGTGACCACGGGTGTGACCAAAAGTAGTGGGGTGACCCATGGTCAGGGATTGACTGGGATTTGGAGAAGGCCAGCAGTGTACACGACAGGTCCTCACCATAACTCATTTGGGACCTCACGAGTCCTCGTGTCTCCAGGAGAGATTTAGGTAGTGTAACTATTGAGTGGGTCACCACGAGTCGTCAAGTACACCACGACTCGAGGTGTCCCCCATGGTGACCAGTGTGAGATTTTTGGAAGTGAACTTGATGATTATAACCACGAGTCGTGGTCACTGGGCACGACCTATTAGGTACCTCGTGGGGGATTGGCAGTCAATTTTTCCTGCAATTTTCCTGAGGCTTTCTCCAAAGGTGGAGATGGTGTGCTATGTTAACAAGTCAGATTGTGTGTACCGGACGTTGGTGATTTGATACAACAGATATTAGTTGAAGCACACAACTTGAGATACTCCATCAACCCTGGTGCTACTAAAATGTACCACGATTTACAGTATATTTACTAGTGGAACGGCATGAAGAGATACATTGCTGAATTTGTAGTTAAGTGCCCGAACTGCCAGCAGGTCAAACTAGAAAACCAGAGACCGGGAGGTATGACTCAGGATATCAGCATACCCACTTGGAAGTGGGAAGATGTGAATATGGATTTTATTACGAGTCTACCTCGGACTCGTCGGCAGCATGATTCTATTTGGGTAATAGTAGATCGGATGACTAAGTCAGCACACTTCCTCCCAGTTAAAACTACAGATTCAGCTGAGGACTATGCTAGGCTTTTTATCCGGGAATTGTTCAGACTTCATGAGGTGCCGCTATCCAATATCTCAAACAGAGGTACACAGTTCACCTCTCATTTCTAGAAGTCTTTTAGAAGGGAGTCGGTACCTAGGTCAAGCTCAACAAAGCTTTTCACCCACAAACAGATGGAGAAGATGAGCGGATTATTTAGACCCTAGAAGATATGTTGAGAGCATGCGTGATCGATGTAAAGGGTAGTTGGGATGATCACTTGCCTCTCATCGAGTTTGCTTACAAAAGCTACACTCCAATATCTAGATGGCCCCATTTGAGGCATTATATGGTAGGAGGTGTAGATCTCCTATCGGGTGGTTTAAAGTGGGTGAAGCTACTTTAATCGGGCCAAACTGGATTCATGAAGCTATGTAGAAAGTTCAGCTCATCCGAGAAAGATTGAAAATAACTCAGAGCCATCAGAAATCTTACTTTGATGTGAGGAGAAGAGAATTAGAGTTTGTTATGGATGAATGGGTTTATCTGAAAATTTCACCCATGAAAGGGGTAATGAGATTTGAGAAGAAAGGAAAGCTCAGTCCGAGATATGTGGAACCCTACAAAATTCTGAGACAACTTGGCAAGGTAGATTATGAGTTCGAATTACCTTCAGAGTTTTCATCTGTGCACCCAGTATTCCATGTGTCACAATTGAAGAAGTGCGTCGGTGATCTAACTTCAATTGTGACATTGGATAATTTGAGAGTGAAAGATAGTCTCTCATATGAAGAGGTTCTAGTCTAGATCCTTGACCGTTAGGTTCGTAAGATGATAAACAAGGAGGTATCTTTGGTCAAAGTCTTGTGGAGGAATCAGAAGGTTGAGGGATATACGTGGGAGGCCAAAGCAGCTATGATGGCTAGATACCCCAATTTGTTCGCTTCTGGCTCAGTTTCAGTTTAAGGTATAAATTTCCTCCCCAAAACTACTTTCAATTCATGTGTTCCAGTTTCTTTCATGTAAATGAATATGTGTATGATTAGTAGTCATTCCTTTAGTTTTTAGCTTTCATTATCAGTATTTGTGTATAAAGATTTCCATTCTCCGATTTCCTGTGTGTTTTTCAACATTCTAGGATGAATGTTCCAAAGGGGGAGATATTGTAATGTCCCATAAACTCAAAACTATCCCCCGGAGTTAAAATGGAGAAAACTAGAAAATCTACATCAGATCACATGACAAGTCATTTTGTGACTTGTGGGGGTGACCACAAGTTGTTAAGTGACTCGTGGTGAGGACTTTGGACTTGGTTGAAAAATTTGGAGAAGTGGGTGACCACGGGTGTGACCATGATTCGTGATCAACACCACGAGGCGTGAGGTGACCCATGGTCCAGGTTTGACTGAGAGTTGGAGAAAGCAGGCAATGTACACGATGAGTCTTCACCCTGACTCGTTTGGGACCCTACGAGTCGTGGTGTCACCTGTGGTGTCTCCAGGAGAATTTTATGTAGTGTACCTAACGAGTGGGTCACCACGAGTCATTGGGTACACCATGACTCGTGGTGTCCCCTGTGGTGATCAGTATGAGATTTTTGGCAGTGCACTTGACGATTGTGACCACGAGTCGTGGTCACTGGGCACAACACGTTACGTCCCTCCTAGGGGACTAGCAGTCAGTTTTTCCTATAATTTTTCTGAGGGTGTTTTAGTAATTTTCTAACCTCGTAGACTCTAAATTACGTTGTTTTAGGTTTTAAAGGGGCTAACCGATGGTTTCTCTCATTTTTCCTCATCTCTCATCAGTTAAGCATAAAGTCTCTCTCTGAAAGGTTCAAAGCGGAAGTTAGGGTGATTGATTCTTCTCAAATTTTTCAAGGATTTATTATTGGGATTTTGTATGTCTAGGTATGTGTGAATTCAACAAGGGAACAGTTCTTGCTTTGTGTCCCCAAAATACTCCCTGTTTTCTTTATTAGTTCTAGCCTTGTAGATTATTGAATGTTAAGAAATTCTTAGTCATGCTTCGTTTGATTCCTTTGGAATATTGTTTTATAACAATTATAGGTATTTTTCACCAGTTTGTGAGAGTATTGATGATTATCCCTGTATAGTAAATTTATCCCTAGTCCTTGAGAGTAGAAAAGACTAGAATCTTGCCATAGTGATTAAACCTTGAAAGTTTCCTGATTTTATCAGTGTTGTGGATTCCCATATTATTTGTCAATGCTGAATTTTCTGTCAGATGCATGCTAGCCTAGTTTCAGTCAAAATGTTAGAATACTCAGTGTCAGTCAGAATTGTCAGCTGATCAATTTAACTACAGAAAATTCCCGAGGTGTCAGTAGTACCTCCCAGTTATCAAATCAAACTCGGAACCCAATTTTAATGGTTAACTAGGCGGTCATGACACTTCCAGACAAGTAGCTTGACCAGCCTAAGGACCCCAGTTACAGATTACAACTTGTTCTTTAGACGGTTACGACGCTTCCAAATAAGTAGTTCTTACCAGTCTTAGAACCCAATTCCAAAATCCGGTCTGATAAGACTCTCAGGGTGCTTTCAGATAGGTATCCCTGACTAGTCTTGGGCCCCAATTTCAATCTATCAACTTAGTAGTCAGTCTAGAAATATCCAGTGGGAGTAAGACTTAGAACCAACCGTACAGGGGTTCTAGTGCACCCAGGTTCCCAGAACTACGAAGCCACCATGTGTTACTGTTTGATTGGCCTCATGGCCCCAGACTCTTATGATCACCCAGTTCATGCCTCTATAACCTTGCAAGGTATATTGGGTCCTAATGATAGGGTGTATACTTCGGACTCCACATCTAGCTCACGTGGTTATATGTCGGTTATAGACTCTCCCACTAATCAGTTCAGTCTTAGTTTAGCTAAGTTTAGCTCAGTCTTTGCTTAACTCAGTATAGAAATGTTTCGGACTACTCAGTATAGTTATCAGTTCATTATCGTATCTCAGACTCAGTATTTCAGATTTAGGGCATGTCTTTGACCATCAAACAGGGTCATCTTGACTATCACAGCATATTTAAATGTTTCAATGTAGTATTTTAGTGTGTCATTGCATTTCATTTCAGTTCAGTTATTTACATGTAGTATTATGTTTTCTCCTACTTACTTAGTACATTCAAAGTACTGACGCATGTTTCCTATGTTGTATCATTTTATGATACAGTCGCAGGTTCTCAGTCTCAGCACAGTTAGCTGACCTCGTTTAGACTTTTCCAGCGGCGTCAGTGGTGAGTCCTCATGTTCCGAGGATGAAGATTATTTATTTTAGTTCTCTTTCCTGTATTTATATTTGGAGTTAACTTGGGGCTTGTCCCAGAAACTCATCAGTTTTAGTGGCTTTCAGACAAAGATTTGGTTTTTTTTAGACTTGTGGTTGTGCTCAGATGTTTTTAAACTTATGATCCAACTCTATTTCATAAATTTTTTATAGTTTACTTTAAAGTTTCCGCTATATTTCATGTTTACTCAGAATGCTAGTGTATGATAAATCAGGGTTGACTTGGGGTTGCTTGTGGCTCCAAGTACCATGTCCCATCTAGGGTGTAGACTCGGGTTGTGACAAACTTGGTATCAGAGCACTAGGTTTAGAGTATACTCGGATGTCTTAATGCCACATCAAGTAGAATCCTTTTCATGGGTGTGAAGCGCGCCACACTTATGACGGGGAGGCTACGAGATATTATTAGGAAAACTCCCTCTTATTCATACTCTTTATCGTTCCTCGAAATTCAATTCCAGAATCGTTCTCCAAACTCGTGATCTATTTCATTTCAGTTAATCGTGCCTCCGTGATGTGGAAATGGGACAAGGGCCGGTAATGCTCATCGACCTGCCCACCAACCCCGACTGCCCCTTAGGATGACTCAGTGACTACCGCAGAGTTTAGGGTGGCCATTCAGCTGCTCGCTCAAACTGTTACCAACTAGGTGAAATAGCATGTGGTTCTAATCAACAATAATGGGTCCACAACAGCTGCCCGAGTTTGGGATTTTACTTGGATGAACCCTCCAGATTTCTATGGATCTAAGGTGGGAGAGGACCCACAGGAGTTTGTGGACAAGACTTGAAAAATCACCCAAATTATGGGTGTTAGTCCCTCAGAAAGTTCCAACTTGGATGCCTACTAGCTGAAAGGAGTAGCCCAGGTCTGGTATGCACAGTGGAAGGAGGGGAGCCCAGCGGGAGCAGGACAAGTAGAATGAGATGAGTTCACTACAAACCTTCTTGGACAGATTCTTCCCTCGGGAGCTCAGGGAGGCAAAAGTAGCGAAGTTCAGGAATCTGAGACGGGGAAAACAGACAGTAGAAGAATATGCTTTGGAGCTCACAAGGTTGTCCAAATACTCTCCAAAGATAGTGGCCGAGCCCAAGGCTCGCATGCTGAGGATTGTTAATGGGGTGTCGAACGTGGTCCTCAAAGAGTGTAGGACAGCGATGCTGATTAAGGATATTGGCCTCTCCAGCCTTATTGTCTATGCCCAACATATTGAGGAAGAAAAACAGAGAGACATGGAGCAAAAGAAGAAGCGGGCAAGGACTGGTCAATCAGATTATGGCCATAAGAGGTCTGGCGGTAGTAGCCTCCCACAACAGTAGCAACAGTAGAGGGCTCCAACACCCAACTCAGCTAGCACCCCTACCTTTCGGTCCCATCAGGATCGGAGGGGTGGAGCATCTAGCTCTCAATCCTAGAGCTACAATGCCAGCAATAGGTATCCAGCTTGCCCTAAGTAAGGAAAGAGCCACCTAGGAGAGTGTCTTTAGGGTCGAGAGGGCTTTTTTGGTTATGGACAACTTGGTCATCGGCTTAAGGAGTGTTTGTAAGAGGGACAGGGAATGTCACAACCCATTACCTTAGCAGCTCCAGTAAGCCAACCAGCTTAGCAAGCTAATACTTTAGGTACGAATGGCGGTCAGCGCCAAAACAATTTTTATGTATTATCATCACGTCAGGATCAGGAGAGCTAACCTGATATGGTCACGGGTAGGTTACGTCTTTTTAGCCTAGATGTATATGCCCTACTAGATCCAGGGGCCACACTATCATTCGTGACTCCCTACGAAGCAGTCTAGTTTGATATCAGTCCAGAGTTCCTCTTAGAGCCATTTTCAGTCTCCACCCAATTGGTGAGTTAGTTAGAGCCAGCTGGGTGTATAGAAACTGCCCAGTCTCAGTCTTTAATAGGGTTATTCCAGCTGATCATGTAGTATTAGATATCATCAATTTTGACCTCATCCTTAGCATGGATTGGTTACACTCCGGTTATGCCTCAGTCGATTACAGAACTAGAGTTGTCAAATTTCATTACCATATGAGTCAGTATTAGAGTGGAAGGGTAGTAGTACAGCGCCTAAAGGTCAGTTTATTTCCTACCTTAAAGCCTAGAAGCTTATTTCTAAGGGATGTATCTATCATCTAGTTCGGGGCAAAGATTCCAACTATGAGACCCCAACTATCTAGTCAGTCCCTTTTGCTAGCGAATTTCCTAATGTGTTCCCCGAAGATCTTCTTGGAGTTCCTCCTAAATGGGAAATAGACTTCCGTATAGACCTTCTCCTAGATACTCAGCCCATCTCCATACGTCCTTATAGAATGGCTCCAGCCGAGATTAAGGAGTTTAAGGAGCAGCTAAAAGAACTTCTTGACAAAGGTTTTGTCAGACTCAACATCTCACCCTGGGGTGCTCTAATACTATTCGTGCGAAAGAAAGATGGTACCCTCAGAATGTGCATCGATTACCGTCAGTTGAATAAGGTAACAGTCAAGAACAAGTATACCCTACCTAGAATTGGTGACTTGTTTTACCAACTTAAGGGAGCCAGTTGTTTCTCCAAAATAGATCTCAGGTCGGGGTATCATCAGCTAAGGTTCAGAGAGTGTGACATACCAAAAACAGCTTTTAGGAGTTGGTATGGTCACTATGAGTTTGTGGTTATATCCTTCGGATTAGTTAATGCCCCTGCAACCTTTATGGACCTAATGAATAGAGTTTTAAAGCAGTATCTGGGTATGTTCGTCATTGTATTTATCAATGACATTCTGGTATACTCCAGAAATGAGGAAGGGCATGCTAATCACCTATGGATAGTTCTTCAGAAACTTAGGGTCCTCCAATTATTCGCCAAGTTCAGCAAATGCGAATTCTGGTTGAAGTCTGTAACTTGGTACCCAGGTCAAGCTCAGCAAAACTTTCCACCCACAGATAGATGGACAAGCTGAGTGGACTATTCAGACCTTAGAAGATATGTTGAGAGCGTGCGTGATCGATTTCAAGGGCAGTTCGGATGATCACTATCCTCTCATCGAGTTTGCTCACAACAACAACAACCACTCCAGTATCCAGATGGCCCCGTTTGAGGCATTATATGGCAGGAGGTGCAGATCTCCTATCAGGAAGTTGGAAGTGGGTGAAGCTACTCTAATCAGGCCAGACTTGGTTCAGGAAGCTATGTAGAAAGTTCAGCTCATCCGAGAAAGATTGAAAACAGCTTAGAGCCGTAAAAAATCTTACGTTGATGTGAGGAGAAGAGAATTGGGTTTGCTGCTGATGACTGGGTTTTTTTGAAAAATTCACCCATGAAAGGGGCAATGAGATTTTGGAAGAAAGGATAGCTCAGTCCAGAGATATGTGGGACCCTACAAAATTCTGAGGCGAATTGGCAAGGTAGGTTATGAGCTGGAATTATTTTTAGAGTTGGCATCTGTGCACCCAGTATTCCATTTGTCACTATTGAAGAAGTGAGTCGGTGATCCAACTTCAATTGTTCCATTGGACAGTGTGGGAGTGATAGATAGTCTCTCATACGAAGAGGTCCCAGTCCAGATCATTGACCGTCAGGTTCGTAATCTGAGGAACAAGGAGGTAGCTTTGGTTAAAGTCTTGTGGAGGAATCAGCATGTTGAGGGAGCTATGTGGGAGGCCGAAACAGATATGATGTCCAAATACCACCATTTGTTCCCCCAGCTCAGTTTCAATTTAAGGTATCAAGTTCCTCCCCAAAACTGCTTTCAGTTTGTGTGTTCTAGTTTCTTTCATGTAATGAATATGTGTATGATTAGTAAATTCAGTTCCGAGGTAGTCATTCCTTTAGTTTTCAGCTTTCATGATAAGTATTTGTGTATAAATATTTCCATTCTCTGCTTTCCTGCCTGTTTTCCAACATTTGAGGACGAATGTTCCCAAGGGGGAGATATTTTAATGCCCCAGAAACTCAAAGACTAGCCCCGGTAGTTAAACGGAGAAAATTGGAAAATCTATACCAGGTCACTGGATGAGTCGTTCTGTGACCCGTGGGGGTGACCATGAGTCGTTAAGTGACTGGTGGTGAGGACTTTGGACTTGGTTGAAAAATTTGGAGAAGGGGGTGACCACGGGTGTGACCACGACTCGTGGTCAACACCACGAGTTGTGGGGTGACCTGTGGTCAGGGCTTGACTGGGAGTTGGAGAAGGTAGGCAGTGTACACGACGGGTCCTCACCAGAACTCGTTTGGGACCCCACGAGTCATGGTGTCACCCGTGGTGTCTCTAGGACAATTTTAGGTAGTGTACCTAACAAGTGGGTCAACATGAGTCATCGGGTACACCACGACTCGTGGTGTCCCCTGTGGTGACCAGTGTGAGATTTTTGGCAATGCACTTGATGATTGTGACCACGAGTCGTGGTCACTGGGCACAACCCGTTAGGCCCCTCTTGGGGGACTGGTAGTCTATTTTTCCTTCAATTTTTGAGGGTGTTTCAGTAATTTCTAACCTCCTAAACTCTAAACTACGTCATTTTGGGTTTTAAAGGGGGTAACCGACGGTTTCTCTCATTTTTCCTCATCTCTCATCAGTTAAGCGTAAAGTCTCTGTCTGAAAGGTTCAGAGCAGAAGTTAGGGTGATTGATTCTTGGATTTTCAAGGATTTTTTGTTGGGATTTTTATCTCCAAGTATGTGGGAATTCAACAAGGGAACTATTCTTCCTTTGTGTCCCCAAAATTCTCCCTATTTTCTTTATCAGTTCTAGCCTTGTAGATTATTGAATGTCAAGAAATTCTTAGTCATGCTTCGTTTGATTCTTGTGGAATATTATTTTATAACAATTATACGTATTTTCACCAGTTTTTGAGAGTATTTATGATTATCCCTGTACAGTAAATTTAGCCCTAGTCCTTGAGAGTAGAACATACTAGAATCTTGCCATACTGATTAAACCTTGAAAGTTTCCTGATTTTATCAGTGTTGTGGATTCCCATATTATTTGTATATGCTGAATTCTCAGTCAGATGCATGCTAGCATAGTTTAAGTCAAAATTTTAGAATACTCAGTGTCAGTCAGAAATGTGAGCTGATCAGTTTGACTATAGAAAATTCGCGAGTGTCAGTAGTACCTCCCAGTTATCAAATCAAACTCGTAACCCAGTTTTAATGGTTCACTAGGTGGTCATGACACTTCCAGACAAGAAGCTCTGACCAGCCTTAGGACCATAGTTACAGATTATAGCTTGTTCTTTAGACGGTTTCGACGCTTCCAGATAAGTAGTTATGACCAGTCTTAGAACCCAGTTCTATAATCCGGTCCGACAAGACTCTCAGGGTGCTTTCAGATAGGTATCCCTGACTAATCATGGACCCCATTTTTGAGCTATCAGCTTAATAGTCAGTCTAGAAATATCCAGTGGCAACAGGACTTAGCATCGGCTTGTCACGACCCGAACATACACCCGGATTGTAGACACAGCACAAGGGATCCCGAGAGATCCCAAGTTGACCCATGGAACATGCATACGGCTAATCTCATTTAAATAAGCGGAATACTTAGCATAAAACATAGAGGAAACATAACCCTAGTGTAACATCTGAAAGTACTAGACATACACATAATCTGAGTGCTACATACTATCTGGAAGCCTCTACTACATATGATGGGTTGACGGGAAAACATCCCCAACTAACCCGACCAATACTAAAACACAAAATAACATAAAAGTCTGTCAAATGGTCCTCGGAACATTAGGACTCACCAAAAATCTGAGAGTGAGAGCGGAGATGGACTCAGGATGAGGATGAGTCCGAGATCCGGACCTTGTATTATGAAACGATACAGCATAAAAAGTATGCGGTCAGTACGTGGAATGTACCGACTATGCAAGGTAAGTAAAATGAACATTTAAAAGTAAAGTAAAACTCATAAGTAAACATAGGAGAAGGAAATCATACATATATCATAAACTCCGTAGGAGAAGCCACCGGTGCATTGCAATTTTACGGAACATGCGCAACTGCCTACTGATTGACCTGAGTAGTTAAGGCCTGCACAAGCATTTGAATAGCTGCCTGAAACACAGCATGGGAAACTGGCTCCGGTGCCTGGTGCTCCTGAACTGGTGAAGCCTGCTGGTGCCCATTTCCATTTCCATCCTCGTGGCCTTCACCATTCCCATTCCTTCTACCATTCATTCTTCGGGGAGCCATGATTCTGCAATTGTTAATAGCACGAATTAGAAGGATAGGGAGACATTTCATCGCAAGACATAGATCATAAAGAAGGGAACATTTCCTAAAATGTCTCATAGCTTTTTCATCATAAGTGCGGTACGCTTCACACCCATGAAAAAGACTTTACTTAACACGGCTTTCAGACACCCCAGGACACTTCAAACCTGTGGCTCTGACACCAAGTTTTTCACGACCTGAATGGATGCCCAAATTGCAACACGAGACAAGGAGCCCCGAGAGACCCCAAGTTGACCAATGGCACATGCATACGTCTATCTTAATCAAAGAAACTGAAGAAATTAACAGTATAACCATAGCGGAAGTCCAACTTAAACATATCACCAAAATACATAATCAAAAGTGAAATACAACCATATGTCCGAAAGCCTCTAAACATGACGAGTTGATGCGACAAGACCCCAACTAACTCAACAATATGAAACTGAAAGTACATAAGAAATCTGATTAGTCTAGTCCTCGGATGATGAGGACTTATCAACAGCGAATGTGATAAGTCTGAAGTCGAACTATGAGCGGGGTTAAACCTGAGAGCCGGGTCCTGTATGATGAAACGATACATCATAGAGTATACGGTCAGTACGTGGAATGTATCGAGTATACAGGGTAAGTAAAACCGCTTAAGCAAGTAAAATCATTGAAAGAATTGCATAATGTAAAACTTAAACATTAAGAATCTGAGAGTAGGGCTTTCATGCATTCTTTCTTAAATCACGATCTCATCATAACATAACATAGCATCATATCATATCATAATATAATCAATTGATTCAAAGCTGAAATATGATATTTATAAGTAAAGCTGAACATTTAGTCAAACTTGCTTTAGAACATGCTTACATATGTAAATCTCATGAGTAATGAACATGCGTAACTAAAATCATGAGTAACAATGTGAGACTCATCTTTTAACCGACATACCATGATAGAGCTTATGTGGTCCAAACTATCACACTCAAGTGGGTAAATCCATCCAAAGCCTTGCCAGGGCTAGGGATGATACCATGATATCAATATCAAGCTCATGGGACAATAGGGCTGGGGATAGCTCAGTAGTGAGGTCCCAAAGTCATAAAGTATCAACCTACGTTGGCGCATAGTTCTGAGGCATAGGGTGATCGACCCTTAGTCTGCTCGGTTCTAGACACTACTCCAAAAAACATGCATATGCACTACATCATTATTCAAGGAAGCTCAACATCGTCCATTGACGAAGCTCATAAATCAAAAGCATGTCAAAGATAAAATCATGCATAAGAGAAGCTTTAACTCAAACATACCACAAGCTAAAAGAATTTTGGGAGTCTTCGCTCCAAAACCATGTGGTAAGCTTAATTCGGGAAATCATCAATCATACTTTGAACATGTGGGAATTTTCCAAAGCTTTATCATAGTTGAAAATACTCAATTCATATCAAAAATATTATTAGAGACATGGGTAGCTTGAAAACATGCTTTTAATCATAATATCTTATCATCATCATACATTCATCACAAATCTCAGCTTTCCTGAACTTTTCATCAATGGGCTTTTAATTCATAAAGCTAGAAACATGATTTTTAGTTGAAACATTATAAAAATTTCCCATGCTTCATAATTCAATGGTAGAAATATACTTAAATCATACCCATGTAAAGAATTAGGAAATTCATGCATTGGGTTAAAACCCCATAGTCTAGACATAGAATATTCATGATTTAGAGAGGGATTGGGCATGGGTGAAAGAAATCACCTATTCATAACCCTACATATCTGCTGATAATTCTTACACTTTTGAATGCCCAATAGGAAATTGAAAAGAATTGATGAATGTTGGGGCTTGATCACCCTCTCTAGTATTCTACCTTGCATGCATGAATGAGTAAGTCCTAAAATAAACTTAACCCCTTTAAAAGTCACTATTCATAACTCAAACTAAAAAGAAGTTTAGACTTAGATCTTAGGAATTACAAAAATAACCCTTACTAAATTCGTGGAAAATAACTGTCAGGTGGTCCAAATGAGGGACCTAATGATTGTCATCAAGGGTCACGACTTGTGGCTTGATCCGTGAAGTACACCGCTTGTCAATATGCCGTGGGCTTATGATGGATGAACTGTGACTAGCTGACCACGATTCGTGGTCACTCATCCGTGATGTATCACTGCGTTGGCTTCAACAAAATTACTCCATTTCTTGGCCACGACCCTCCCTACGAATCGTGGGGACTGACCACGACTTGTGGGGTCCTTTTGATCGAGTACACCCTCTCTCCTCTTCTCTTTTCCTTTCACTCACCCCACGACTGACCTAATGACTCATGGGGTCTGACCATGAGTCATGGTTATGCTCGTGGGGTCTCATTTCTCAAGTTTCACATTAAATGCGGCTTCCCCACAAGTCACTTCAAATGACTCATGGGCAGCTCTCAACAGCCCCCTCACGACTCGTTCAGGTCTCGATGCCACCTCAACTTTTTCTCTATTTCAACTTCGAGTCTCTAATCTTTGGGCTTCCGTGACATAATAGAAGCCAAAGTGTGTAATTCCAATGAGGGTGAGTCGCTTATATCCATATCTACCATACCCAACCCAAAGCCTACATTACAAGCCGAGAAAAGACCTATAGTGATCCTAGCCTGACTATTTGAAAAAGAGAACTATACAAAATAAGGGAAAACATATGGTACCCGATGTGTAGTATTTGAAACTTCATTGTGAGAGTGGGAGAGTCTTTACTTTCTTAGTCCCAAGATTATATTTAGATATTTGTGAGTTTTTGGGACTTCATTTGTCAGTGAGGGTACATGGTTTGTATTTGCATTTCAATTATTTGTGTAAATGGCAGGTGGTATCTCGCTTCTACTCATAGTTAGAGTCCATATTTTGATCCCTAAATTTCATAAGTTGTAGTTGCATGTACGCATAGCTGATTTGATTTTAATGAAAAAGGGGTCAATGTCTGATAATGCTATGTTATGAAAAATTTTTGTGTTGGATGTAGGTCTTCCCGATTACTTTCTAGTTAAGCATTATTTTATAGTTTAGTTTAGTTTTCCCGAGGACATGCAAAGTCTTAAGTTGAGGGTGTTGGATGTGTTGGGATTAGAACACTATCAATACTTAAAACTGAGAAAATAAGCATGACCTTAGGTGTGTTAATACGATATGATGCACTTTTGCATTGTTTTTAGAAAATTAGGTGTTGGAGTTGGAATGTGCAAAATAAGTTAAAAGAATGCAGAACAAAGGCCAAGTATAGATCTCACTAAGAGTCGAACAATCATAGTATGAACCGTACTGAGAGTCGTGGAAAGTCCCGTAAGATGAGCTTAAGGCGAAGACCAAGTTAAGAATCCCGGTGCAAGTCACTATGTCTAAGTGATGTCAAGACAAAGGAAGTCATTAAAGATATCGCAAGAATTTGCACCGGTCATTCTCCAAGGCCGGGTAGGCAACCACTGATCGTGATATCTATCTACCATCGCACCAAGGATCCATGGTGAAGTTCAAAAGAATTGATGAAAGGCAGAAGTAGCGTACAAAAGGCACCGTGTTATAGAACGAAGGTACGAGACGTACCAAGGCACTCGTGGAAATAATCGAGGATGCCGGGTCTCAAGTTCGACCATAACCAGACAGCGACTCGTGGTAATCTTTGTATGATTCATACCAATTTCCAACAGTTAGCTAATAATCAGAAGTTTCTAGACATTGTACGAGCACAGGTAGGTACGAATTCTTCATACAATCATGGTAAGAGTCGTAGGTGAAGGCGGCTACGTTAGTAGTTTCCTATTAATTTAGGAAAATTTTCTAATTATTTGTGTAAATAATTTTCTAGGTTATTTTTGTTAGGAGAGGAATAGAATTCACTCCTTTGGAGAAGTATTCAACTTTTGGAAATATTGGAGAACAACTTTTTGGAGAATTTATTGCTTTAATTCTTTCCATTATTCTTGAATTTTTCTTCATTGATATTTTTTCATTAATCAAGTGGGTTTACTTTTTTATCATTATTGTAAGTTCTAAATTATATTTTTGTCAATGAATTCTAATTGTTTGCTTACAATCATGAGAAAATAGAACTTCCACAACTAGGGTTGTGGGAACCATGGTGAATTAACAAAACTAGGTTTGCACAAAGTTATTCTACACCAATGCTAATACTTGTATTGTATTCTCTTCATCTTAAACATTTTTTAACGGAGTGCAATGTTAGGACTTTACCGAATTCCCTACTTTCTTAAATCTAGATAGGTAGGGATTAGGAACAGAGAATAACAATAAAGCACTAAACTTTATGGTTCATTATATGACTTGAGTTGCGACAAGGTGATAGTTAATTTGTAACAAATTGATAATGGTTAAAGTGAAATCACTCAAGGACCTAACCCTCATCAAGTATAGTCATCCAATAGAAAGAACTAGTCGTTTGATGAATCCATGTTAATGGCTTCTATAAGCTAGGTATTAGGATAGATCACCGGTGTAAAACCCGAAGTAGTTATTAACTAATGGGAACTTCCTAGTTAATTGCATAATATTGATAACAATCCAATCAAGTAACGCTTATGTGTTATTATTTATAAAATCTCCTTTTTAGAAATAACTGACTTAAAATCTAAATACTAGAATTATTCTATATCTTGACCTTATCTCGTAGGATCGACCCCAACATCTTAGTTGGATTTCTTTGGCTGGACAATGTCTGCATCATACTTACAAGAGTGTAATTTGAGCATTATCAATATGGAATTACCTTACCGGCCGTGATGCATCAATATAGCCAACATAACCCAATAGTGAAAGCTGCCACTATAACCCATATACCCTTCGCTGCCTCCGAATAAGGCTAATACCGTTGCCGCACAATTTATCTTGTAGCTCCCGAAACTCCTTTCAAAGTCTCTCGATCATTAACTAGTTTCCTTGCGGGCTAACTTGGTCAGTGTAGAAGATATAGAAGAAAAGTCCTCAACAAACTTTTTGTAATATCCTACTAGCCCCAAGAAACTACATTCCTATGTGGGTGTCTTAGGTCTAGGCCAATTCTTTACAACTTCAATTTTCCGAAATGCACACTAATACCTTCATTGGAAACTACATGCCTAAGAAATGCTACTGAGTCCATAATACCTTCATTGGAAACTACATGCCCAAGAAATGCTACTAAGTCCACTCGTAACTCATATTTAGAGAATTTTACATATAATTATTGGTCTTTAAGGGTTTTTAATCATGACCTAAGATGATTTGCATGGTCTTCTTCGCCATGTAAATATATGAGAATATCATCTATAAACACAATTACAAATAAATAGAGAAAGGGTTTGAAAACCTTATTCATAAGATCTGTGAAGGCTTTTTGGGTTATTTGTTACACCAAATGACATGGAAAGAAATTCAAAATCCCCATATCTAGTTCGTAAAGCTATATTTGGAATATCTACTTCTCTAATCTTCAATTGATGATATTTGAACATTACATTAATTTTTGAGAAACATTTGGTACCGTGCACCTGATCAAACAAGTTATCTATATGAGGAAGTAGATATTTATCCTTTATTGTAACTTCATTCACCTTGTCGAGGACTAAATAAATACACCGTGAGCCATTTTTCGTTCGTACAAAATAATACGCTCACCCTTGGGATATACTAGGTAGGACAAATCCTTTGTCAAGAAGATCTTTTAATTGTTCTTTTCGCTCTCTCAACTCTGCTAGGGACATTCTATTAGGTAGAATAGATATAGGTTGGGTACCGAAACTCACATCGGTACAAAAATTCTATCACTCTTTATCTGGGTGGAAATCCAAGATGTTTATGCGTGGTGATTTCACTATGCATTCTATCTTTTTTATCAGAGTTTTTGGGTCCTTTATGTCTAAATTTAGAATGTCAGGTGTGTATTTTCTCTTGTTTTAGGTAAGTATGATTTTGTCACGACCCGAACATAGGTCCGGGATCTAGACACGACACCTAGAACCCCAAATTGCCCAAGTCAAACCACAGCATGAACATGACAACTAGCTCAACATAATAAATGTGAAATCTAACATTTGAAATAGCGGAAGTTCGAAAATTTCAATAATAATCTAAACAACGATGTACATAACACTAATCCGAAGCTAAGTACATGTTACGTCTAATAAGCTCTAAATTCGATGAGTTGATGGGATAAGACCCCAACTAACTCACTAATAAAATTGAACATACCGATGATAACCGATGAAGGTCCTTTAGTTAAGGAATCACCAACAAGCCGAGAAAATGCTAACTATGAGGATCTAGCCGCAGCGGGATCGAACTCAACGTCCAAGCTCGTATCATGAAATGATACAACATATATTATAAGTACAAGCATTTCATATGTAATTGGGTATGTAAGGCAATAACTATCAATAAGTAAAACTAAAATCATGAAAATCATACAACATTTCAACATAAGATTTTGTGAGTAAGGCTTGCATTCTATTATTTGAAATCATGATTTAAACATGACTAAATATCATAACCGGTTCGAATGACCCAAAGCTGAAACTCATAATCATGGCAACCGACATTGGGTCAAACCAAACAAAACATAATATCATGACCGATGAACATGCATAAGTCAAATCATGAGGAATAATGGGAGACTCGTCATATAACTTACATTACCATGATAGAGCCTACGTGGTCCCGACTATTACACTCAAGTGGGAAAAGCAATCAAAAGCTTGCCAAATGGCTTAAGGCGCTACCATGATATCAATATCGTTGAAGTCCCCTTCTCGGGGATGGGAAGGCTCACAAAGGAGGTCCCAAATAATTTCCAAAGTATACCTACATTGGCATGTAGTTCTAAGGCATAGGGGGCTGACTAAACCCTTAGCCTACTCGGTGCAGGACATTACTCAAAAATATGCACATGCTCTCTATCGCTTTTCAATGAAGCGTAACTATCGTCATTCAACGATGATGAATCATAATAGTATATGCATAATTCGAAAACATATCATGAGGAGCCTCGTCTCAAACCATACCATAAGCTGTAAAAGTTGGAGTCTAGACTCCAAACCATGTGGTAAGCTAACATGAAATTGAAGTAAATTATGAAACATACTTGGATCATAGCTTGCCCAAACTTGCACATGCTTTGAGATAGTAAAAAATCATGGATATAAAAACTGGGAATTTCGAAATAATACTTTCATCATACACTTCATCATACTTGAAAACATAGATCATAATTTCAACTTTTCATGAAATATCATAATTGAGCATCATAATTGTAAGACTTGAAATCATAAATTATGCATAATAAGGCAAAAATCATTATAAACATGCCCATGAATCTTAAAAATATTAGGAACATGATTAGAATTTACCAATTATAAATACTTAGAGAATTTCACAAATTGGATCAAAAACCCCAGATTCATTAACCTTGAATTTCATGAATTTAGAAGATTTGGTCATGGAAGTGAAAGAATACCCCATCATAACCCTACATACTGCCACCAAGGTCTTACACACTTCGTGAAAGCCCAAAGGAATTGGAGAGTTCTAAGCATGATCTTCCCTTAGAAATCCTCTAGTTTGCATGCATGGGAGGAATAGGTTAGAATAGCGAACCCTTAAACTCTGATATGAGCTAAACGACGTAGTTTAGACTTAGGAGCTTAGGAATTATGAAAATGCCCCTATAAAAATGCAGGAAAATTACATGCTGCCAGGTGCCACGACTGCCCTACGAATCATTCCTCATCCAACGACTCATGGTGTTTCCTCCCGTTGTGCCTCTAATAAAACCCGATTAACTTACCGAGTCACACCATGAGTCGCACCTTCATCCAACACCATGGATCCATCCATTACCATGATTGGTAGAAATCCCTACTCCTTCCTACCGGTGGGAGAAATGACCTCGTTGCCCCTATAATGGGTCGTACCTTGACCCCGAACATTCACGTTGCCACCTCTAGACCCCAAACCACCCTAAGCCCTTATCACGATCCATGGCTCACCATGGGTCGTACCACAATCCGTAAAATTCTCTCCTAACAATCCAGAATCAAGTAATGACTCTCACTCCATGACTCGTACTATCACCCCATGAGTCATTAGACTCATGAAACAACTTATCCACAACAACCGCCGACCATGAGTGATCCGCGGTTCGGTCCTTCCTACGACTATTACCATGAGTCGTCCTATCAAAATTTAAGATTTTTCATTGGTCACATTCCAAAATCTTTGTCTAGTATAGGACTTCAGGCCATAATATCTCTCCCTTGGGAACATTTTTGTCCTTGAATATGGGGTAAACATATCGAATAACGGGGGAAAAGATTCCGCCATCCCAAATACTCAACATCAGAGGTGAAACCGACGGAGTGGCCGATTCAGATTAAAACACATGACTGATTGAATTCATGAATCACACATACATAAATTTACATGAAAGAAATTGGAACACATGAACTAAACATGAAACCGAATAGAGTACTAAGGGAGGAACCGATGAGCCCAAGTGTACTGTCAGGCAAATAATATAGTGGCTTTTTGAACCGGAATGTCAGAACCCACGTGGACCGGACCCATTCCTCTAACTATACCCATTTCTAGTGTGATTTAAATATCTAAAGTGTTGGTTAAAGACATTTTCGTGTGGAAGAATAATTAAGTCTAAGTTTGGGTCAATCCATATTCAAAGTGCTTCTAGGAGCAACATAGGGTTAAAAACCACTAATCATGCGATAATACCATTTGCAATGGAACAAGCATGGTACTATCAATTGTTATTTCACATAATTAGAATTGCATGTTCATGGTCTTTCGAGCCTCTACACACGGCAATCTAGCCTCACTGCATCATTGTGAGCGAGGAGTTTAATTTTCAAGTCGCGGGCAATCAATTATGCTGTTTACGGGAAACGATTAGGGACTTTCAGCCGTCTAACCATTTAACGCAACTCAGCCGCACACCTACTTCGGTGGTGATGTGACATCCCAAGTTGGTCTTTCATAACCCCCCGTAGAGCCAACCAAGCAAGGTGTTAGGTATATTTATCCAAACACGGAACCTCTCCCGAGATTACTTCATGCTCCCCACATTCTCATGTCCTGACCTAGGTAATGCCTTTCTCAAGCTATTTCCCCGCTAACAATATGCTTTTATGGTGATTCAATCATAAAAACAACCAAAAATCAGAATACAAGACGGAAACAACTATCAATAACTCAATTCAAAACAATATCATAAAATTACAATCATAATTCATGTCTTCAACCCTAGAGGAAGGGTTCTTGCCATTCATGTTAGTAAAACTAACGTTACTCTACTCCTACCTACTATTAATCTACTCCTAACTACATACTTTTACATGAGATTGGTAGATGAGAAGGGAATTCTATAAACCCTAAATGAGCCCCACTTCTCCCTTCACTCCTATGCAGTTTTTCCGAATAAAATCGCCACCAAAATGAAAATAAGAGCTAAGGGTCCTATTTATAGTAAATGGAGAACGTGCATAATTTGGCCCAGCCGTGGAACGGCTCCGTGTCACCTGGCGTATCGCGAGCACCGCCCATGACACCTGAGGCATCGCGAAAGCTCACCGAAATCAACCCGAAAATCGCCGGCGTAACCTGCCGCGATAGCAACGTGGCACGCTGCTTGGGCAGCGCGTCACACCCTCTTGGTCGCGAGCCACCCTACCGTGCACGCGCTGCCAACGCGCAGGGGGCTGGGCCTTGCGCCTGCCTGCCGTGGCACGTTGCCGACGCGTTGTGCGGGCTAGTTTCAGGCCTCCTTGCCGACGTTCGCGCGTCTTATTCCTTTCCAAGCCTCTACTTCACCAATTCATGATTTAGCCCTCAAAAGTCAAACCTACAAAACAAAGGCTAATCATGTTGGTTAGCACATATCTTCACTTTTATATAAAATCACATGAAATGTATCAAATAGCTTTAGACAGCACGACTAATTTAAGTTATAAAGCGTAACACGGGACCTATGTTATTTCCCGTGATCACAACCCCACACTAAAGCCTTGTTCGTCCTCGAACAACCTTCTACATAACATGCATATGGAGAATTTCACATAACTAATTTAGCAAGATAATTCAAGCTACCTACAGCTATAATGATTATGTAAGATACAAGTTAAAAATAGAACAATCTATGAAATACAACATATGTTAGCATATCTCTAACCTCAAGAATCGACCCTCACCTTAGCAAACCCATGTCAATCTCAATCGATTAAGAAATCAACATGAATTTTATCCTTCATTAAACATGTGCCCTCACGGAAAGAGAGTTACCCAACCACATGCAAAAACAATTTTTACATCACAACATGTGTGGGTATATAAAAAGAATTTACACTCACTCACAAAGAATTCACATGCTTCATGTCATGACCCATGTTGCCCTTAGTGTTTACCCACTAATTTAAGGATGTATGCATGTAAGATCAATTAGGGACTTTGTAGGTTTTAATGTAACTCAGGTACAGGTAGGTACTATTATGGCCAGTAATAGTGACTATCTTTCCTAAGCGCTTTTAATACATCACATCATGCGAACTTCCTTCCCTTACTTCACCTTTTTATCCTGATGGTTTTCTTTTTCCTTGTTTCCCCTTTAATTTAGGCACTTTTGACTTGTCGCAAGTAGTTTCTATGAATAATTTTCATTACTTGTGTTCTTACCCTTAACAATAATCAACCATTTTCACACAAGTGCACCTTTGACCTTTTCTCAACTTCTCCAACTTGCTACTTTTCCTTTCTTTTCATTCCTTTTCTCCTTTACTCTTTAGATTTTTCTTCTTCAAGCTGCTTTGGTCAAATTCAAGGTTAATGAAAGAAACGGATCTGCTTATGTTGCAGCTATCAAAGAATAGGTTCAAGGCTCAACGGCTAACTAGATTAATTTTCAAGGTAGGTAAAATGAGGGATAAAATAAGGTTAATTCAAAGAAATGCCTAAATCATGTCCTACAATTCACATCCTTCATTTCTTCATACACACACTGCATAAGTTCTAGACAATCCACAATAGCATAGAATACTCAAACCTTACACTCACTGCACATGCTCAAATTAACACACATTCAGTAGACTCTTACTCCGCTAATCACAAGAATTCAAAATTAAGCTTCAATTATATTGAGTCAAATTCAAGAGCCTAAGTGTTCAAACTGTTATAAAATCCTGCATGTCACCACGGAACATACTTGCATCCTACCATCATGTCTAGCACATAACGAGAAACATCACGCATCCATTAGCTAAGGTTTCAAAAAAAAAAAACCCGACATCTATCGACTATTCTTCTCAGCACGGTCGTCATCCATCCATTGTTGGAAACAGTCCCTAACGATGACTAAAACATTATGTACAAAGACAACCAGAAAAATAAAATAAATAAAAATAAAAATTTTATCTTTTCGGTTCAAACACCCCGTCGGAAAAGAACCGAAAAGAAAAACCAATCCGTGATGAATTCATGCTTGACTCACAAAGATTTTTCAAAATTTTCTCATTTTTCCAAACAAGCATTACATTCACCAATAATTTGTTAGGCACAAAAAATTTTGAAATTTCATTGAAATTTCCCCCTCACCCCACACTTAAATCATGCTATGTCCCCGTAGCATCAAATTTAACATTTCAAGAGGGCGAAGTACTCCCCGAGGCCTTTAGGCCCGCCTAGTAGCATGTTTTCCCACAAATTGCACGAGCGGGTGGTCGACCCACACTTCTTTTCTATGCTTCCTACCTTCCTCCTCCGAGGGTACTCAGACTTCCTCCACCTGTGCCTAACTTTCCACCAAAAACACAATCACACAAATTAAAATAACAAAATCAAAACAAAATCAAAATACAAAGTGTACCGAGGTACCCTTGGTTGCCTCCCAAGCGCGCCTTATTTACTCGTGGCACGACGTGGACCTGCTCCTTTTCGTACTCCATCTCATACCTGGGTTCTTCTTTTCGAGAAACCACCTCCTTTCTTTCTGCTGTTGAGAGGAAACAGCCTCCACTGCTCCTCCCTTTCTCCAACTTCTTTTCCATTTTCGGAATTTTTATCGATTCTTGGGCCGAACACTTGATATTGCCTTTGGCCGGCCTTGTGGAATCCTCCACCCCACACTCATCCTCTGCCAACACACTAACTGAAAAGGTTTCTGTAGTGGGATGGGTTAGCTCTTGGTAGACCCGTAGTGATTTCTTCTTCATCTCGACCCTCATTTTCAGGTGGTCCCTTCTTTCAAATCACCCCACGTTTCCTCCAGGCCAAGAATGGCCGTCCCAAGATAATGGTACCGGTCAACTCCGAAAATCTAAAACAATAAAATCATCAGGTATAATAAATTTACCTACTTTGATGAGAAGGTCCTCTATGATTCCGTCAGTTGTCACTATGACTTGTCACCAAATGTAAGTAAATATCAACCTTGCTCTGCCTGCCTTCCAACCCCAAGGTGTTAATAAGGATAGGGGCATTAGATTAACTACCTATCAAATCAATGTAGCTCGGATCACTTCAGTTTACCAATTTATGGGGAGGGTAAAACCCCTAAGCCTTTGAGCTTCTTTGGCATTTTGCTCAATACCCCGTGACTCGCACTCTCGCCTCGGCCGCAGCTTTGACGTCCACCAATCTAACTTTTGCTCGCCATCACCTTTCAAGTATTTAGCATACTTGGGCATTCCCCGCAAAACATCAATAAGAGGCAAATTTATGTGAAGTTCTTTGAAAGTCTCAAAGAACTTTTGAAACATTCCTCCTTGCTCTTTTTTGGAATCTCTCGAGGGAAGGGCGGTGGTGGTCTTTGTGCCGGCCTAATGAATATTGCACATTTTGTTGCCCAAAGACCCCGATTTGCTCCATTAAGGTGGGTATCCCGGGCTTTACCAACTCCCCGGCTGCACCTCTTTCTCAACTCTCTAGGCACTGCATCAGCTAACTGTCTTCCACTTCTAAGACCGATGGTATTGATCTACCGGGGGTTAGGAACTGCGTCGCTTGGTAATCCCACTTGAGACCATATTCTCGAGCAACAAGTATTTGACCCACTTGTTTTCTCAAGATTAAGTGGTGGCTACTTGCCATTCATTAAGTCTCGGCCGCCATCCTCGCCTGATTACACTGATTTCGGGTCTCCATAATTTTCGCAAGCAGCTTCTCACGTGCCGTTACTGCACCCCATCAATCCGCATATTCGCCGATACCGATGTTGCTGAGGTTGCATAAAATTCGCTTTTGATTTCCACCCCAAGAAGAATTCGGGTATTTCCGCCAATTTTTGTTGGAGTTGTTCCCAAAATTCTTGATTCCTATGAACATTCCCAACAAAATTGACCGATTCTGAATTGGCTCCACAAGATTTCGGTATTATGCCCATATTGCTTCACCAATTTCACACCAACTCTAACTATTTAACCGCACAACTCCGGCCTCGGTGTTGGTGCATACTCGCTATTGAACCGAGTCAACATCTCGATGTTGAAACGAAGCTAACCGTGCTGCCAAGGCATTCAAACCATCTTCTTCTGTCAACCCTGATCTTCTTCCTGCCCCTCTTGATGACTCGTGCCACTGATTTCCTTGTGCAATTATGTTCAACAAAGTGTACAACCTTCAAGATATGCTCTTCCAAGGCTTGCCCACCCGCCGCAGAGTCTAGTAATATTTTTTGTTGTGGGTCTAGACTTTCTACAAAGGTATGGGCAAGCACTTCATTTGATTGCTGATGATGGGGACAGTCTCTCAATAATGACTTGAATCTTCCCAAGCCATATACAAGTTCTCATCAGGCTTCGCTGAAACCGAGCATTCACTCAACTTTGTAGTCTTCGTCAAGGATAGAATTCGATAAGGAACTTTATGGGCCAAGTCATCCCATGAAGTTATGGAGTTCGTGGCTCAGCCTCAGCCACTTCTTGCCTCTCCCAACAATGAAAATGGGAAGAGGGTTAAGCGGACATAATCTGTGGACACGCCGGTGGGGACAAACGTGTCGCTTATCTCAAAAAAGCTCAGAAGTGCTGCCGCGGGTCCTCATGTGCCACTCCGGAAGGAACCGACCACTAGAATGTACGCCTGCACCATATTCGTTTAAGCTCAAAGTTTCCTCCAGGCTTCGGTTTACGGATACTAGAGGTCACATTTGTCGCTAGTGGGATTGCCACTCGCGAACCTGGTCTTGCCGCCATTGCTTCCGATACCGCTTGTTCTGTCCCGCGGGTGGTTGTTGTTGTACCTTTTCTTGAAGTCTCTTTCTAGCTTTTGCTCTAGAGCTATTCTCCTTTGCAAAATGGATTTGGACGTTCAGGTTCAATCAACGGTTCCACAAGCTCTCTATTTCTAGCCAGCTCGGCAGGACAACCCGTCACCTGCAAATAGACAGACTAAGACCAAGTTTCTCAACACTTAAGGAAAATTTAAAAAATCACACAAAATAGATAAGTTATCAAAACTTTTCGCCGAGCCCCGCAACGGCGCTCAAAAAACTTGATGAGCCCGCAAGTGTACGGGTCGTGCAAATAATATAGTGGCTCTTTTTAAGAACCGAATGTCTAACCCACAGGGACTGGACCCATTCCTCTAACTACCCGTTTCTAGTGTGATTTTAAATATCTAAAGTGTTACAAGACATTTTCGTGTGAAGAATAATTAAGTCTAAGTTTGGGTCAACGACATATTCTGAAAGTGCTCTAGAGCAACATAGGGTTAAACCAATTAATCATGCGATACTACGATTTGCAATGGAACAAGCATGGTACTATCAATTGTTATTTCACATAACTGGAATTGCATGTTCATGGTCTTTCGAGCCTCTAAACACGGCAATCTAGCCTCACCGCATCATTGTGGAGCGAGGAGCTTAATTTTCTAGTCGCGGCAATCAATTATGTTGTGGCTTACGGGAAACGATTAGGGCACCATAAATGCCTAACCATTTAACGCAAATCAGCCGCACACCTACTTCTTCGAAAAAGATGTGACATCCCAAGTTGGTCTTTCATAACCCCGTGTGTCAATCCAAGCAAGGTGTTAGGTATATTTCTATCCAAACACCTTAACCTCTCCGAGATTACTTCATGCTCCCCACATTCTCATGTCCTGACCTAGGCCGTCTTCTCAAGCTATTTTCCTAGCTAACAATATGGGCTTACAGATCAATCATAAAACAACCAACAAATCGTAATGCAAGACGGAAACAACAATCAATAACTCAATTCCAAACAATATCATAAAATTACAATCATAATTCATGGCTTCAACCCTAGAGGAAGGGTTCTTGCCATTCACAGTAAACCAACGTTAATCTACTCCTAATCTACTATTAATCTACTCCTAACTACATACTTACATGAGATTAGTAGATGAGAAGGGAATTTACAAACCCTAGATGAGTTCTCCACTTCTCCCTTCTCACTCCTATGTGCGCTCGAATAAAATCGTGACCAAATGAAAATAAGAGCTAAGGGTCCTATTTATAGTAAATGGAGAACGCACAATTTGGCCTGTCGTGGAACGGCTCTGTGTCACGGAGTGTATCGTGGAGCACTGCCTCCGTGACACGGAGGCATCGCGAGCTCACTGAAATCAACCCGAAAAATTAGCCATGTAACCTTGCCGCGGAGAATGTGGCACGCCGTTGGGCACCGCATCACACCCTCTTTGGTCGCGGAGCCACCCTACCGTGGCACGCTGCCAACGCGCAGGGGCTGTCTGGGGCAGCCCGCCCGCTGCAGACGTTGCCGACGCGCTGTGCGGGCTGCTTTAGGCCTTGCCGACGCGCGTTTATTCCTTCTCCAAGTCTCTCTACTTCACCAATTCATGATTTAGCTCCTCAAAAGTCATCAAAACCTACAAAACAAAGGCTAATCATGTTGGTTAGCACATATCTTCACTTTTATATAAAATCACATGAAAATGTATCAAATACCTTAGACAACACTCCACTAATTTAAGCTATAAAGCGTAACGCGGGACCTATATTATTTCCCGTGATCAGAAACCAATTCCTTAAGTTGGAACCAAACCGAAAGGGAATGCATGTAGAGCTAGCCACCACACTGCCGGCTTCCAATGTAGCTCCCTCAACATGCTGATTTCTCCACAAAATCTTTGCTGAAGCTACTTCATTGTTTCTTAGTTACGAACCTAACGATCAAGTATTTCAATCGAAACCTCTTCATAGTTAATGCTACCCTTCACATCTACGCTCTCCATTGGAACAACCAAAGTCGGATCACCCATGCACTTTGTTAAAAGTGATACATGGAAAACTAGATGTATTGAAGCCAATTTCGAGGGCAACCCAACTCATATGCTATCTTTCCAACACGTCTCACAATCCTATACGGACAACATAACGGAAACTATGTTTCCCCTTCTTCGCATCTTATCACTTCGTTCATGGGAGATACCTTCGTAAAACACCAATCATTAACTTAAGTTCTCTCCTCCCTCACATTTGTATAGGACTTTGATGACGAAGTTATTTTCAACATTTTCCTTATAAGTTGATCTTTCTCCATAGATGTCGTGAACTCAACTGCTCCTATCAATGTAGTTTCATCGACTTCAAACCATCCAATAGGTGATCTACACCTCCGCCCATAATAAGCCTCGCATGGAGCCATCCGAATGTTGGTATGCTAATTATTATTATATTCAAATTCAAGGAGTAGGTGATCATCCCAACTACCCTTGAAATCAATCACACATGCTTCAACATATCTCATGCGTTCTCAACATATCCTCAAGAGTCTGACAGCTCATTTAGCTCGACCATCTGCTCTCAGGTGAAAAGTTGTACTAAGCTTGACCTCGAAAATCTGAGCCCCTTGAAATAATTCCAAAAATAGGAGGTAAACTAAGTAACTCTATCTAATATGATGGAAAAGGGAAATCCATGCAATCAAACTAACTCTCAAATATAAAATTTAGCATATCCTCCGCCGAATCTCCAGAGTTTTAATCTAAGAAGAAATGAGTCGCTTTTGGTCAACCTATCCACAATCACCCATATGGAGTCACACTATTAACGAGTACAAGGCAACCCTGTAATGAAGTCCATATTGATTTCTCCCAATTTCCAAGTAGGGATACTAATTTCTTGAAGCACATCTCTAGGTCTGATGCTCAACCTTGACTTGTTTACTACTCGGACACTTAGCTACCAACTCGTTATGTCCTTTCTTCATGCCATTCCACTAATAGAGTTCCCATAGGTCACGGTACATATTGGTGGCACCTGGATGTATAAAGTATCTAGAACCATGATCCATGCAACATCCGACTCCTCAAATCGTTAACACCTGTGAACACACAAACGACCCCGATATTGTAGTACACCATCTCCCTTGGGAGAAGACCTCCACCTTCTCGATTCTTGGAACCGCTCCTTTAGCTTTACAAATATAGGATCCTGGCTTTGGTGAATCATTTACTTTGGTCACCAAGGAAGATTATGATCCATTTTGAACAATGACACCACTACCTATCTAGTCACGAGATGAACTCCTAGTTTTTCAAGTCGATGCACCTCCTTTTACAAACTCTTTCTTTCTCCTAATCTACATGGTACACTCTCCATAGAAAGCCTGCTAAGAGATTCTGCCACTATATTAGCCTTTAAGCCTAGATGATAAAGGAAACTCCATCCATAATCCTTAAGAAGCTCCAACGACCTTATTTGCCAAAGATTTAGATCCTTCGGGCAAACACGTATCGTAGGCTTTGTGATTCGTAAACACATCCACATAGACCCCAAAGATAGATAGTGTCTCCAAATCTTCGCGTGAGAATACTACCTCGTTGCCAACTCGAAGTCGTTAATTGGATAGTTCTTCTTATGAACCTTAAGCTACCTAGAAGCATAGACTATAATCTCACATGCTGTACACACAACCAAGGCAGACCCTGAGGCGTCATAATATACCACAAACCCATAGGTACCTCAGTAGAGTCAACACTCTGGTGCCGAGGTGAGTTGGAGTCTTTTAGCTCTTTGGAAGCTCTTTCTCACGCTCTAATTATTGAAACTTAACTTCTTCTTCTATGAAATAACATAGTCGGCGGTGTTGCAACGGATGAAAACCCTTGAACAAGCTCTCCGATAGTAATCAGATAAACCTAAGAAACTCCTATTACCTAAAGGGACTAACTGGCTCAGGACAATTCTTCACAACTTCTATCTTTTGAGAGCACATGTACACCCTCACTTGACACCACATGACCAAAAATGCTACTAAGTTCAACTAAAACACATACTTGCTAAATTTAGAATATAGCTGGCGATACTTAAAAGTCTCGTAGCACCACCCTTAAATAAGCGGCCAGCTCCTCCTCGTTCTGAGATTATATGAGTGTAATGCCCCAAAACTCAAAGACTAGCCCCGTGAGTTAAAATGGAGAAAATTGAAAATCTCGCACCAGTCATAGGAAAAGTCATTCTATGACCCGTGAGGGTGACCATTAGTCGCTAAGTGACTCGTGGCAGGAGTTTGGACTTGGTTTAAAATTTGGAGAAGGGGGTGACCACGGTTGTGACCACGGTGGGACCACGAGTAGTAAGTGACCCATGGTCGTGATTTTTAACCATGAGTTGGAGAATATGCGTTGTACACGACAGTCCTCACCATGACTCATTTGGGACCCCATGATTCGCGGTGTTCATGAGATTTTTAGGTAGTGTAACTAGAGTGGGTCACCATGAGTCGTCGAGTACACCACTGAGGTGTACCCCATGGTGACCAATATGAGATTTTTGGCAGCGTACTTGACGATTGTAACCATGAGCCGTGGTCACCGGGCACCCACCTATTAGGTCCCTCGTGGGAATGACAATGGGCTTTTCCTTGCGATTTCCCGAGGCTTTCTCCAAAGGTGGGAGATGGTGTGTCTGCTACCAAGGAAGATTATGTGTACCCTGGACGTTGGTGATTTGAGACAAAGAGATATTAGCTAAAGCACACAGCTTGAGATACTCCATCCACCCCGGTTCTACTAAAATGTACCGCAATTTATGGTATATTTACTAGTGGAAGGGCATGAAGAGATACATTGTTGAATTTGTAGTTAAGTGTCGAACTACCAACAGTAAAACTAGAACACTGAGACCTAGAGGTATGACTCAGATACGCATACCCACCGAAGTGGGAAGAAATGAATATGGATTTTATTACGAGTCTACCTCTGGACTCGCTTCCGCCGCATGATTCTATTTGGGTAATAGTAGATCGGATGACTAAGTCAACACACTTCCTCCCAATTAAAACTATAGATTCAGCTGCGGACTAAGGTAGGCTTTATATCCGGGAAATTGCTTTAGACTTCATGTTACCTATCCATTATCAAACAGGTACCCAGCTCACCTCTCATTTCGGAAGTCTTTTAGAAGGGACTCCTGGCATCTGTGTCAAGCTCAAGACAGCTTTTCACCCACAGAAAGATGGACAAGTTGAGCGGACTATTCAGACCTTAGAAGATATGTTGAGATCATGCGTGATCGATTTCAAGGGTAGTTGGGATGATCACTTTCCTCTCTCGAAGCTTGCTTACAACAACAAATTTACCACTCCAATATCTAGATGGCCCTATTTGAGGCATTATATGGCAGGAGGTGTAGATCTCCTATCGGGTGGTTTGAAGTGGTGAAGCTACTTAATTAGACAAAACTCGTATTCATGAAATCTTTGTAGAAAGTTCATCTCATCCGAGAAAGATTGAAAATAACCTCGAGCCGTCGAAATCTTACGCCGACCGAGGAGAAGAGAATTAGGAATTTGCTGTGGATGACTGCTTATTCTGAAAATCACCCATGAAAGGGGTAATGAGATTTGGGAAGAATGCTCAGTCCGAGATATGGACCCTAAAAATTAAGACAACTTGGCAAGGCGTATTATGAGAACGAATTACCTTCGTAGTTGGCACCGTGCACCGAGTATTCCATGTGTCACAATTGAAGAAGTGTTGGTGATCCAACTTCAATTTTTGACATTGGATAATGTGAGAGTGAAAGATAGTCTCTCATACGAAGAGGTTCCGCCAGATCCTTGACCGGCCAAAGTTCGTAAGATGAGGGAACAAGGAGGTAGCTTGGTCAAAGTCTTTTCGAGGAATCGAAGGTTGAGGGAGATACGTGGGAGGCCAAAGCAGCTATGATGGCTAGATACCCCTATTTGTTCGTTTCCTGCTCAATTTTAGTTTAAGGTATCAATTTCCTACCCAAACTTCTTTCGCTCATGTGTTCCAGCTTTCTTTCATGTAAATGAATATGTGTATGATTAGTAGTCATTTTTAGTTTTCAAATTTTCATTCATTATTTGTGCATAAAAGATTGCCATTCTCTAATTTCCTATGTGTTTTCCAAAAATTTAGGACGAATGTTCCAAGGGGGAGATATTATAATGCCCCGTAAGCTCAAATACTAGCCCCGAGTTAAAACGGAGAAAACTATGTGTCTCGCATCGTGGTCACATGACAAGTCATTTTGTGATCTTCGTAGTGACTGCGAGTCGTTAAGTGACTCGTGGTGAGGACTTTTGTACTTGGTTGAAAAATTGGGCGGTGACAACGGGTGTGACCATGATTCGTGATCAACACAACGAGGTGTGGGGCGACCCATGGTTCTGTTTCTGACTGCGGAAGTTGGAGAAGGAAGGAAATGTACATGATGAGTCTTCACTCACGACTCGTTTGGGACCCTACAAGTCGTGGTGTCTCCAGGAAAACTTTAGGTAGTGTACTTAACGAGTGGGTCACCACGAGTCATCGGGTACACCACGATTTGCGGTGTCCCCCGTGGTGACCCGCATGAGATTTTTGGCAAAGGCATCTTGATGATTGTGACCACGAGTCATGGTCACTAGGCACAACCCGTTAGGTCCTCCTGAGGACTGGCAGTCAATTTTTCCTGCAATTTTTCTGAGGGTGTTTCAGTAATTTTCAACCTCCTAGGACTCTAAACTACGCCGTTTTGGGTTTTAAAGGGGTAACCCGCTGCTTTCCATTTTTTCCTCATCTCTCATAAGTTAAGTGTGTTCTCTGAAAGGTTCGGAGCAAAAGTTAGGGTGATTTATTCTTCTCAAATTTTTCAAGGATTTGTTGTTGGGATTTCTATATCCAGGTATCTGGGAATTAAACATGGGAACAGCTTTTCCTTGTGTCCCCAAAATACTCCCTATTTTCTTTATCACCTCTAGTCTTGTAGATTATTGAATGTTAAGAAATTCTTAGTCATGCTTCGTTTGATTCCTGTGGAATATTGTTTTATAACAAGTATAGGTATTTTTCACTAATTTGTGAGAGTATTGATGATTATCCCTGTATAGTAAATTTATCCCTAGTCCTTGAGAGTAGAAAATACTAGAATCTTGCCATAGTGATTAAACCTGAAAGTTTCCCCGATTTTTTTACCAGCTGTTGTGGATTCCCATATTATTTTGTATATGCTGAATTTTTAGTTAGATGCATGCTAGCCTAGTTTTAGTCAAAATGTTAGAATACTTTGTCGCTAGAATTGTCATCTCGATCGCTAACTACGAAAATTCCCGAGGTGTCAGTAGTCCCTCCTAGTTATCACTCAAAACTCGGAACCCAATTTTAATGGTTCACTAGGCGGTCATGAAACTTCCAGAAAAGTAGCTTGACCCAGCCTACGGACCCTGAGATTACAACTTGGTCTTTAGAAGTTTACGACGCTTCCACATGCAGTTTTGATCGCCTTAGAACCCACTCCAAAATTATGTCTAATAAGACTCTCGTGGTGCTTTCGATAGGTATCCCTAACTAGTCATGGGCCCCATTTTCAAGCTATCACTAGTAGTCAGTCTAGAAATATCCAGTAGTAGTAGGACTTAGCCCAAGCAGGATGGGGGTTCCAGCGCACCCGTGTCTCTAACTACGAAGCCACCATATGTTTCAATTCTTATTGGCCTCACAAAAATGCACTCTATGATTACCCGCTCATGCCTCTATACCCCGGCAAGGTATAGTTGTGTCCTAATGATGGGGTGTATATTTTGGACTCCACATCTAGAGTACGTGGTTATATGTCGGTTATAGACTCTCCTACTTCACCGTTAAGTCTAGTTTAGCTCGCTCAACTCGGCCTTAGCTTACCTAAGTTCAAAATAGTTTCCGGACTACTCGCATAGTTATCGGCCGCATAGTATCTCGTACCTCGCATTTTGCATTTAGGCATGTTTTTGACCATAAAACAGGGTCATCTTGACCATCACAGCATATTCAAATGTTTCAATGTAGCATTAGTTGGTCATTGCATGTCATTTTCGCCGCTTATTTACATGCAAGATATGTTTTCTACTACTTACTCGCGTACCAAAGTACCGACGCATTTCCTATGTCATCATTTATGATACGACATAGGTTCTCAGTCTCAACACCGTTAGCTGACCTCGTTTAGACTTTTTCCAGCGTCAGTGGTGAGTCCTCATGTTCCGAGGCCGACGATTATTTCTTTTTTAGTTTCTTTCCTTATTTATATTTGGAGTTAGTCAGGATCGTCCCGTAAACTCATAAGTTTTAGTGGCTGCACAATGCATTTGGCTTTTTAGACTTGTGGTTGTGCTCAAACAAGTTTTTAAACATATGATCCAACTCTATTTCATAAATGTTTTATAGTTTACTTTAAAGCTTCTTCTATATTTCATGTTTAATTTTAATGCTAGTGTATGATAAATTAGGGGTTGACTTGGGGTTGCTTGTGGCTCCAAGTACCATGTCCCATCTAGGGTGTAGACTCGGGTCGTGACAAACTTTGTATCAGAGCACTAGGTTTAGAGTATCCTCCAAAAGGAATGCTGCGCCGAGTAGAATCCTTTGATGGGTGGAAGCGCGCCACACTTATAATGGGAGGCTACGAGATAATATATTAGGAAAACTCCTCATTCATACTCTTATCGTTCCTTTAAATTCAATTCCAGAATCGTTCTCCTAACTCGTGCTCTATTTCATTTTAGTGAATCATGCCTACGATGTGGTAACCTGGACAGTACGGCAATGCTCATCGACCTCGGCTCCACCAACCCCGACGTACCGTATCCACTCAGTGACTACCGTAGAGTTTAGGGCGACCATTTAGCCGCTACCAAAAGTGTTACCAACCAGGTGAAATAGCAGGTGGTTCTAATCAACAAAAATGGGTCCACAACAGCTGCTCGAGTTTGGGATTTTACTTGGATGAACCCTCCAAATTTCTATGGATCTAAGGTGGAGAGGACCCACGAGTTTGTGGATCCAGGACTTGAAAATCACCCGTATTATGGGTGTCAAGATTCTCAGAAATTTTCGACTTGGATGCCTACCAGCTGAGCAAGGAGTAGCCCAGTCTGGTATGCACCAAAGGGAAGGGAGGGAGGCCGAGCAGACCGGTAGAATGAGACGAGAGTTCACTACAACCTTCTGGACAGATTCTTCCTCAGAGCTTAGGGAGGCAAAAGTAGTGAAGTTCATGAATCTCGAGACAAATGGAAAATAGACAGTAGAAGAATATTCTTTTTGGAGTTCACTGTGTTGTCCAAACACTCTCCAAAGATAGTGTCCGAGCCCAAGGCTCGCATACGAGGTTTGTATAATGGGGTGTCGAACGTGGTCCGGAAGAGTGTGGACAACATGCGATTAAGGATATTGGCCTCTCCGGCCTTATTGTCTATGCCTGAAGCATTGAGGAAGAAAACAAAGAGGGACATGGAGCGAAAGAACAAAGTGGGCAAGGACTAGTCAATCGGATTATGGCCACAAAAGGTTCAAGGTAGTAGCTGCTCACTAGCCAGCAATGCGAGTGGCTCAACACCTAACTCACTGCGTCCAACCTTTTCGGTCCCATCGATCGGAGGGGTGGAGCCGCCCGATCTCGGCCCAGAGCTATAGTGCCGCAATAGGTATCCAACTTGACCTGGGTGGAAAAACCACCTAGGGAGAGTTTTTAGGGTCGGTAGGGCCGTTGGTTGTGGAGCCGCCTTGGTCACTTCCGCTTAAGGAGTGCTTGTAAGAAGGACGGAGAAGGTCACAAACTCATTACCTTAGCAGCCCAAGCCAACCGCCTCTCGCAAGCCAATACTATGTACGTAATGGCGGTCAACGCCAAAACAATTTTTATGTATTATCATCGTCGAGATCGTGAGAAAGCACCCGATGGTCGGTAGGTTACGCCTTTTAAGCCTAGATGTATATGCCTACAAGATCCGTAGGGCCACACTATCGTTCGTGACTCTCACGTAGAAGTCTAGTTTATATAAGTCCGAGGTCCCCCTTAGAGCCATTTTCGCCTCCACCCCAAACTGGTGAGTCGCTAGAGCTAGGGTTAGGGTTATTCCAAATGATCTTGTAGAATTAGATATCGTCAATTTTGACCTCATCCTTGGCATGGATTGGTTACACTCCGATTATGCCTCGCCGATTACGAACTAGAGTTGTCAAATTTTTAGTTTCCATATGAATCGCATAGAGTGGAAGGGTAGTAGTACACAACGCCAGGGTTGGCTTATTTCCTACCTCAAAGACTAGAAGATTATTTCTAAGGGATGTATCTATCATTTAGTTCTACCAAAAGACTCCAACTCAGACCCCAACCACCTAGTCGGGCCCCTGCTAGCGAATTTCCTAATGTGTTCCCCCGAAGATCTTCCCCGAAGTTCCTCCTAAACGGGAAATCGACTTGGTATAGACCTTTCTCCTAGATACCAGCCCATCTCCATTTGTCTTTATAGAATGGCTCCGTACTCGAGCTTAAGGAGTTGGAAGGAGCAAATGAAAGACCTCTTGACAAAGGTTTTATCGGACCCAACATTCTACCCCCGTGGTGCTCAATTACTATTCCTGCGAAAGAAAGACTCGCATCTCGTAATGTGCACGATTACCGTCAGCTGAATAAGGTAACAGTCAAGAACAAGTATCCCCTACCCGTAATTGGTGACTGGTTGACCAACACTGTGGAGCCGCTGTTTCTCCAAAATAGATCTCAAGTCTAGGTATCATCAACTAAGGTTCGTGAGAGTGTGACATACCAAAACAAATTTTCAGGACTTGGTAGGGTCACTATGAGTTTGTGGTTATATCCTTTCGGACTAATTAATGCCCCTAAAACCTTTATGGACCTGATGAATAGAAAGCTTTCAAGTAGTATCTCGGGTATGTTCATCATTTTATTTATAGATGACATTCGGGTATACTGAGAAATGAGGAAGAGCACGCTAATCACCTCGAGGATAGTGCTTCACACACTCAGGGTCCCAGTTATTCTGCCAAGTTCAGCAAATGTAAATTCTGGCTGAAGTCCGTGACTTTTTGGGTCATGTGGTCTCTGCAAGGGTATTGTAGGTTGATCCTCAAAAGATAGCAGCGGTGAAAATCGCCTGCACCTACCTCCCCAATCAAAATTAGAAGTTTCTTTGGGTCTAGATGGGTATTGCTGACGCTTTGTAGAAGGCTTCTTCTTCTATAGCATCCCCTCTCACTAGGCTGACCGGGAGAAGAAGATGAAATTTCAGCGGATCATATGTTGCAGGAGAAGAGTTTCCGTAATGAAAACTCCATCGCGCTAGTGTTGACCCTACCGGAAGGATCGATAGGTTTGTAGTTTTTTTTGTCTCTTCTAGAGTTGGACTTGGTTGCATCCTGATGTAGCGGAGCAAGTGGATAGCTCATTGCTCTCCAGACAACTCAAAGATCATGAAAGAATTATCTGACTCATGACTAGTTGGAAAATGTGGTGTTTGGAGTTGAAAATATGGAGATATCTATCTATACGGAGCTCATGTAGATGTTTTCACGCATCACAAGAGCCTTTAGTATGTATTCAATTAGAAATATCAAAATCTTAGTAAGAGAAGGTGGATAGAGCTCTTTACGCGGACTGCGACATGAGTGTGCTAAGTATACCGGGCCGTGCTAATGTGGTGGCCGACACCTTTACCAGAAAGTGTCTAAGGGGGAGCATGACTCATGTTGAGGAAGGCAAAAGGAACCGGAGAACGATATTCATAGAGTAGCTCGGGATTAGGTTGCAGTGGGCTGTCTGGCTGAGGGTGGAATGGTAATGCAAAGTGGGTCGATACCTCGTTGGTTGTTGAAGTGAAGTCTAGACAGATGAAGATCCCATCCTACTTAAACTTAAGGAAACACTTCGTAAAAGAAGTTGAGGCTTTCTCAAAAGGGGGAGATGGTGTGCTTCATTACCAGGGCAGATTGTGTGTCCCGGAGGTCGCTGATTTGACATAGCAAATACTGGATGAAGCACACAACTCGAGACACTCCATCCATACTAGTGCTACTAAAATGTACTGGGGTGATTTACGGGATATTTACTGGTGGAACGGCATGAAGAAATACATCGTCGATTTGTAGTTAAGTGCCCGAACTGCCAGCAAGTCAAAGTAGAACACCGTAGACAGGGAGGTATGACTCAGATACGAAGATACCCACCTGTAGGGAAGAAGTGAATATGGTTTTTATTACGGGCCTACCTCGACTGCCGGCAACATTATTCTATTTGAGTAATAGTAGATCGGATGACTAAGTAAGCACAATTCTTCCCAGTTAAAACTACAGGTTTAGCTGTGATATGCCGTGCTTTATATCTCGGGAATCGATGACTTCTCATGGGGTTTCACTATCCATTATCTCAAAAAAGAGGTACCCAAGCTCACCTCTCATTTGAAGTCTTTAGAAGGGACTTGGTACCCAGGTCAAGCTCAGCACAACATTTCACCCACAGATAGATGTAATAAAGCTGATTGACTATTCAAACCCTAGAAGATATGTTGAGAGTGTGCGTGATTGATATCAAGGGCATTTGGGATGATCACTTGCCTCTCATCAAGTTTGCTCACAACAACAACTACCACTCCGCATCTAGATGTTCCTGCTTGAGGCATTATATGGCAGGAGGTGTAGATCTCCTATCAGGAAGTTTGAAGTGGGTGAAGCTACTTTAATCGAGCGACTTGGTTCATGAAGTTATGTAGAAAGTTCTCGCCTCATCCGAGAAAGATTGAAAACAACTTAGAGCCGTCGAAATCTTACGCCGATGTGAGGAGAAGAGAATTGAGTTGCTACGGATGACTGGGTTTATCTGAAAATTTCACCCATGAAAAAGGGCAATGAGATTTGGGAAGAAAGGAAAGCTCGGCCCAGATATGTGGGACCCTACAAAATTTCGAGGCGAATTGGTAAGGTAGCTTAATAGCCGGGAATTATCTTTTAGAGTTGGCATATGAACGCAGTATTCCATGTGTCAATATTTAAGAAGTGAGTCAGTGATCCAACTTCAATTGTTCCATTGGACAAGCAGGGGAGTGAAAGATAGTCTCTATACGAAGAGGTCCCAGCCTGCATCCCGACCGTCGTTCGTAAGCCGAGGAACAAGGAGGTAGCTTTGGTCAAAGTCTAATGGAGGAATCAGCATGTTGAGGGAGCTATATGGGAGGCCAAAGTAGATATGCGGCCAGATACCCCCATTTGTTCCCTTCCGCCTTAGTTTCGCTTAAGGTACCATATCCTCCCTAAAACTCAAGCCAAATGTGTGTTCTAGTTTCTTTCATGTAATGAATATGTTTATGATTAGTAAATTCAGTTCATACTTGTGATTAAGTTCCGAGGTAGTCATTCCTTTAGTTTTCAGCTTTCATGATCAGTATTTGTGTATAAATATTGCCATTCTCTCGTTTCCCGCTCGTTTTCCAACATTTGGAGGACGAATGTTCCCAAAGGGGGGGATACTTCCATTCCCCGTAAAACCTCAAAGACTAGCCTCGGGAGTTAAACGGAGAAAATTGGAAAATCTGCACTAGGTCATAGGATGAGTCGTTCTAGTCACCGTGGGGTGACCATGAGTCGTTAAGGGACTTGTGGTGAGGACTTTGGACTTGGTTGAAAAATTTGGAGAATAAGGTGACCACGGGTGTGACCACTAGTCATGGTCAACACCAGAAGTCGTGGGGTGACCAGTGTCAGGCTTGACTGGGAGCGAGAAGGTAGGTATTGTACACGATGGGTCCTCACCACAACTCGCTCGGGACCCCACGAGTCATGGTGTCACCCGGTGGTGTCTCCAGCAGAATTTTAGGAATTGTACCCCAACAAGTGTGTTAGCATGACTCATTGGGTACACCACGACCCGTTGTGTCCCCCGTGGTGACTAGTATGAGATTTTTTACGTTGCACTTGATGATGGTGACCACGAAGTCAGGGTCAGCTTAGGCATAACCCGTTAGGTCCCTCCTTGGGACCGGGCGCCGCTTACCTGCAATTTTTGAGGGTGTTTCAGTAATTTTCATTCTCCTAGACTCTAAATTACGTGGTTTGGGTTTTAAAAGGGTAATCCAAGCAAGCTTCTAATCATTTTTCCTCATCTTTCATCGCTAAGCGTACAATCTCTCTCGTGGGAAGGTTTAGAGCGTGGTTGCGGTAATTGATTCTTCTCAGATTTTTTAAGGATTTATTGTTGGGATTTCTACCTCCAGGTATGTAGGAATTCAACAAAGGGAACCGGCTCTTCCTTTGTGTCCCCAAAATTCTCCCTATTTTCTTTATCAGTTCTAGCCTTGTAGATTATTGAATGTTAAGAAATTCCTTAGTCATGCTTCATTTGGATTCTTGCGGAATATTGTTTTATAACAACTATAGGTACTTTTCACCAGTTTGTAGAGTATTTGTGGACATCTTTATACAGTAAATTTAGCCCTCTAGTCCTTTGAGAGTAGAACATACTAGAATCTTGCCATAGTGATTAAACCTTGAAAGTTTCCCGATTTATCAAGTGTTGTAGATTCCTATATTATTTGTATATGCCGACCACAGATGCATGCTAGCCTAAGCCAGCCAACATTTTAAATAGTCGTTGCCGGGGCCGAAATGTGAGTCGACCCGCTGACTATAGAAAATTCCCGAGTGTCGCAGTACCTCCCAGCTTATCAAATCAAACCTAAACCCGCTTTTTAATGGTTCACTAGGCGGTCATGAAACTTCCAGACAAGCAGCCTGACCAGCCTTAGGACCATAGTTACAGAGATTACAAGTTTGTTCTTTAGACAATTTCGACGCTTCCGTATAAGCAGCTTCACTCGCCTTAGAACCCAGCTTCTATAATTCGGTCCGATAAGAATCTCAGGATGCTTTCGATAGGTATCCCCGACTAGTCTCGAGCCCCATTTTTGAGCTATCAACTTAATAGTCAGTCTAGAAATATCCAGTTGCAGTAGGACTTAGATCCGAGCTTGTCACGACCTCGAACATGCCACCCGATCGTAACATGGGACAAGGGACCCCGAGAGACCCTAAGTCGACCCATGGCACTTGCATACTACTAATCTCATTTAAATAAGCGGAATACTTAGCATAAAAACACATAGAGGAAACATAACCATAGCGTAACATCTGAAATTACTTTCAGACACATTACAAGGTGAGCACATACCTACTCGAAAGCTTACTACATACGATGGGCCGGAGCACAACATCCCCAACTTACCCACACAATACTAAAACACAAGATAACATAAAAGTCTGTCAAATGGCCCTCTCGGAACACGAGGACTCACCAACAATCTAAGAGCGAGAGCGGAGATGGGCTCAGGATGAGGGATGAGCTTGAGATCCTGACCCCGTATCAAGAAATGATTTAACATAAAAGTATCATGTCGCACGTGGAATGTACCGACTATGAAAGTTAAGTAAAATGTACATTTAAAAGTAAAGTAAAACTCATAAGTAAACGTAGGAGAAGGAAATCGTGCATATATCATAAACTGCATAGGAAACATAAGGCTCAAGGCTTTCAAATCATTCATAAATGATTCATTATCATAATCGTGGTAAACTTTATCAAAACATAACTGAGCCAATAGCATAAATGCAACAATGCATAAAACATGCAGAATAATGGGGAGGACACGTTAAAACCGGACACCATCATGGTGTTTTCATAATGTCCCAACTATCTCGCTTGGAGTGGGCAGAGCCGACCCCGACTTTCCAAGCGAGGGTCGTGCATGCGTGATATAACATTTGAGGGGATAATTATCAAAACAATATATCATTAGAAACCCACGATGGCATGTTGTTATGAGACACCAGCGTAGTCCTTGAATGTCGGGCTGCCAGTGCTAGACACGACCTCAAAATCATGCATATAGGCTTATACATAAATCAATATCATCATGCATTAAGATTCATTGGCTAAAAGATAACATTTATCATCATTACCCTTTAAACATGCTTAGCCAAGAATCAAAGGCCCTTTTCATTGGTCGACATCACAACTCAATAAATCATGTAATTCATTTCATAAATCGTAAATCATTCTTCAACATGTGGGAATTGCCCAATACTTCAACATACTCAATTCTTTCAAAATATGCTCATAAACATGGGTAACTTCACTTCATTCTTTTTCATCATAAATAAATCTCAAAATTTTAATTATTCATTATAAATCATAACTTTCATGAACATTCGTAAATGGGCATTTTAGATTTAAACAATTGAAACATGATTTTTAAAGAAAATAATATAAAACTCCATCATTCATAATTCAATAATTAAAACTCACTAAATCATACCCATAAAGAGAAATCGCATTTTCATGCATTTGGGTAAACCCCGTAGTACTTGAATAGGAGAATTCATGATTTAAAATGAAATGGGCATGGGTGTGAAAGATTCACCCACCTAAACCCTACATACCTCGGAACACTTGGTTCTTAATTTCCTTGAAAGCCCAAGATGAATTTATATTTTGAGGAAGAGCACTTGAATCACCTTCTACTCCCCTCTAACTATTGCATGCATAAATGAGACTTAACATGTACTAATTCCCTTTAAAAGACCCTATTCCGACATTAAAACCATTATGCTTAGGCCTTAGGAGTTTAGAAAATTACAAGAATACCGTTACTAATTCCGCAAAATAACCGGCTGTAACTTCTAACGGGCACCTAACAACTCATCGTGACCGCAACGTTCGTCATGCTCCCCGCGTCAGTACACCGCCTCACAATTAAAATTCCATAGGCTGCTCAGGACCCCACCTCACCAGTCATTGGGACTGACCACGACTCATGGGGTCCCTTCCGTTAGGTGCACCGGTCGACCTCCTACTTAATCCTCAACCTCATCCTGTGGTAGACCCGAAAACTCATGAAAGCCGACGACGGGTAGTTCCCCATGCCCGTAAATCCTCAACTCCTCAGCCCATTCTAGCCGTCCCACGAGCCACCTGGATGACAAGCAGGGGGTCTCCTCACGAGTCATCTAACGACTCGTCCTGCACTGCTGCAATATTATTTCTAGATTTTCCCGCTTGACTCTCAGACTGACTGGGTTCCCGGGTATACTGTAAAGCAACCTAGGGTTCCGCCGCACCCAGATTTCGTAACTACGTTGCCATGGTAGGTTACGCTTAATTGGATTCACGTCCCCAGACTCTCTCAGATCACCTAGTTCATCCTCTATACCCTAGAGAGGTATATTGGGTCCTACCGATGGGGCGTATACATCATACTCCACGTCTAGCTCACGTGGTTATATGTCGGTTAAAGACTCTCCCCACTTATCGCTTCAGTCTCAAGTAGGTCAGTTCAGCTCAATCTCATCTTAACTCAGTTTAGAACAGTTTCAGACTACTCGGTATAGTATCTCAGACTCAGTATTTCAGATTTAGGGCATTTCTTTGACTCATCAAATGTGGTCATCTTTGGACCATCCCAAAGATATTCTATGTTTTCAAGCAGTGCATTTCGCTTGGTCATTGCATGTCATTTCAACTTAGTTATTTATAGTCAGTATTATGTTTTCTGCTGCTTACTTTGTACATTCAAAGTACTGACACATACTTCCTATGTTGTGTCATTTTATGATACAAGCAGGTGTTCTCGCCCAAGACCATAAGTCAACCTTGTCTGCACTTTCCCGCCGCGCGTGGTGAGTCCTCATGTTCGTGGAAGAAGATTATTTCTTTCAATTCTCTTTCCTTTATTATTTGGAGTTAACCAGGGGCTTGTCCCAGAAACTCATCAGTTGTAGTGGCTTTTAGACACATATTTGGTTTTTTTTCGTATTACGTGGTTGTGCTCAGATGTCTTTAAACTTATGATCCAACTCTATTTCATAAATGTCTAAAGCTTCCGCTATATTTAATGTTTACTCAAAATGCTAGTGTATGATAAATCAGGGGTTGACTTAGTTACTTGTGGCTCCAAGTACCCTATCCCATCCAGGGGTAGACTCGAGTCGTGACAAACTTGGTATTAGAGCACTAGGTTTACTTTCTGATGTCCGAAAGCCGCATTATAGAGTCTTTTTCATGGGTGAGAAGCGCGCCACACTTATGACATGGAGGCTACAAGATATTAGGAAAACTCCCTTATTCATACTCTTTATCGTGCGTTGGAAATCAATTCAAGAATTGTTCTCCTAATTGGTGCTTTATTTCATTTCCTTAAAGGAATCATGCCTCCGTGACTTGGTAATGGGACAAGAACCGATAATGCTCACTGACCTTCCCCCACCAACCCCGACAGCCCCTATAGATGACTTCGTGACTACCGCAGAGTTTAGGGCGTCCATTCAACATTGCTCAAACCTACCAACCAGGTGAAACAATAGGTGGTTCCAAACAACACAATGGGTCCGCAATGCCTACTAGAGTTCGTGATTTTACTTGGATGAATCCTCTAGATTTCTACGGGATCTAAGGGGGAGAGAACCCACAGGAGTTTGTGGACGAGATTAGAAAATCTCCCGACAGTCCCTCAGAGAGGGCCGACTTGGTTGTCTACCAGCCTGAAAGCGGTATCCCGTGTCCGGGTACGAATGGTGGAAGAAGGGGGGCTGGGCCGTGTGACTGTAAAATGGGAGGAGTTCAATATAGTTTTTCTTTGGACAGATTCTTCCCCGGAGCTCAAGGAGGCAAAAGTAGCGGAGTTAATGAATCTGAGAGAGGGAAATCAAACAGTAGAAGAATATGCTCTAGAGTCACTAGGTTGTCCAAATACACTCTATGGGATGGTGGCCGAGCCCAAGGCTCGCATGGTGAGAGCTAATGGGGTGTTTGAACCTGTTCCTTAAAGAGTGTAGGAAAGTAATGCTTATTAAGGATATTGACCTCTCCAGCCTTATTGTCTATTCCCAAAAGATTGAGGCAGAAAAATAGAGGGACATAGAGTGAAAGAACAAGCAAAAAGTAAGGATTGGTCAATCGATTATGGCCACTAGAGGTATGGCAGCAGTAGCCTCCCACAGCAGCAAACATAGGCTCCAACACTCAGCTCAGCTAGCACCCCAGCCTTTTCAGTCCCAGGACGTGGAGGGGTGGAGCATCTCGCTCTCAGTCCTAGAGCTACAAGCACGGCAAAAGGTAATCCAATAGGGCCCCAAGTGAGGCAAGAACCACTCAGAGAGTGTCTTCGGGGTTGAGAGGGTTGTTTTGGATACGGACAGCTTGGTCATCAGTTTAAGGAGTGTCCGTATGTAAGACGGGGAAGGTCACAAACCACTACCTTAGCAGCTCCAAAGAGGGCCGACCACCAACAGACAATACCACGTATGGATGGTGTTCCGGCCCAAACCGTTTTATGTATTATCATCTCGTCAAGATAAGGAGAGCTCACTTGATGTAGTCACGAGTATGTTACATTTTTTCACCTAGATGTATATGCCCTACTAGATCTAGGGGAAACACTATCATTCATGACACCCTACATAGTAGTACAGTTTGATATCAGTCTAGAGGTCATCTTAGAATAATTTTCAGTCTCCACCCAAGTTGGTGGCTGTTAGAGCCAGCCAGGTGTATAGAAACTGCCTAGTCTCAGTCTTCAATAGGGTTATTCTAGCTAATCTTGTAGAATTAGATATGGTCAATTTTTACCTCATCCTTGGCATGGATTGGTTACACTCCGGTTATGCATAAGTCGATTGCAGAGCTAGAGTTGTCAAATTTCAGTTTCCATACGAGCCATTATTAGAGTGGTCGGATAGTAGTACAACACCTAAGGGTCGATGTATTTCCTAACTTAAGGCCGAGAAGCTTATTTCTAAGGGATGTATCTATAATCTAGTTTAGGTCAAAGATTCCAACTCTGAGACCCCAACTATCTAGTCATTCCCTGTTTCTAGTGAATTTCCTAATGTGTTCCCCGAAGATCTTCTCGGAGTTCCTCCTGAATGAGAAATCGACTTTGGTATAGACCTTCTCCCAGATACTCAGCCCATCTCCATCCATCCTTATAAAATGGTTCTAGCTAAGCTTAACGAGTGGAAGGAGCGGCTAAAAGACCTTCTTAACAAAGGTTTTATCAGACCCATCATCTCTCCCTAGGGTGCTCCAATACTATTCGTGCGAAATAAAGATGGTACCCTCAAAATGTGCATCGATTACAATCAATTGAATAAGGTAACAGTCAAGAACAGGTATCCCCTAAATAAAATTGACAAATTGTTCGACCAACATCAGGGAGCCAGTTGTCTCTCCAAAATAGATCTCGGGTTGAGGTATCATCGGGACATACTGAAAATAGATTTTAGGACTCGGTATGGTCACTACGAGTTTGTGGTTATGTCCTTCGGACTAACGAAGTCCCCTACAGCCTATATAGACCTGATGAATAGATATTTCAAGCAGTATCTGGATATGTTCGTCATTGTATTTATCAACGAAATTCTAGTATACTCCAGAAATAAGGAAGAGCACGCTAATCACCTGAGGATAGTGCTTCAGAATCTCAGGGACCGCTAGTTGTTCGCCAAGTTTCAGCAAATGCGAATTTTGGTTGAAGCCCGTGACTTTTCTAGGTCACGTGGTCTTGGGTAAGGGTATTCATATTGATCCTCAAAAGATAGCAACGGTGAAAGACTGGCCCAAACCAACTCCCCAATCGAAATTAGAAGTTTCTTGGGTCTTGTCGGGTATTACCGATGCTTTTTGGAAGGATTCTCTTCTATAGCATCCCCTCTCACTAGGCTAGCCTAGAAGAAGGTGAAATTTTAGTGGTCGGATGCGTGTGAGAAGAGTTTCCAGGAGTTGAAAACTTGATTCACTATCGCCCCAGTGTTGACCCTACTAGAAGGATCAGATGGGTTTGTAGTTTATTGTGACGCTTCCAGAGTTGGACTCGGTTGCGTCCTGATGCAGCAGGGCAAGGTGATAGACTACGCCTCTAGAAAACTCAAAGTTCATGAAAAGAATTATCCTACTCATGACTTGGAGTTGGCAGCGATGGTGTTTGCATAGAAAATATAGAGACACTATCTGTACGGGGCTCAGGTAGATGTTTTCACAGATCACAAGAGCCTTCAGTATGTATTTAGTCAGAAAGATCTAAATCTTCATTAGGGAAGGTGGTTAGAGCTCCTGAAGGACTATGACATGTGTGTGATATATCACTCGGGCAAGGCCAATGTGGTGGTTGATGCCCTCAGCAGAGTGTCTATGGGGAGTGTGACTCATGTTGAGGAAGGAAAACTGGAACTGGTGAACGATATTCACATGCTATCTCGATTAGGGGTGCAGGTTGTTTATTCAACTGAGGGTGGAGTGGTAATGCAAAGTGGGTCAGATTCCTCGTTGGTTGATGAAGTTACGTCCAAACAATATGAAGGTCCCATCCTACGTAAATTTAAGGAAGCGGTTCTCAGAAAATAAGTTGAGGCTTTCTCAAAAGGGGGAGATGGTCTGCTCCGTTAGCAGGGCAAATTGTGTGTACCAGAAGTCGGTGATTTGAGACAGCAGATACTGGCTGAAGCAGTCAGCTCGAGATACTCCATCCACCCTGGTGCTACTAAAATGTACTGCAATTTATGGGATATTTACTGGTGGAACAGCATGAAGAGAGACATCGTTGAATTTGTAGTTAAGTGCTCGAACTGCCAGCAGGTCAAAGTAAAACACCAAAGACCGGGAGGTACGACTCAGGATATCAACATACCCACCTGGAAGTAGGAAGAAGTGAATATGGATTTTATTACGGGTCTAGCTTAGACTCGTCGGCAACATGATTAGTAGACCGAATGACTAAGTTAGCACACTTACTCCCAATTAAAACTACAGATTTGGTTGAGGACTATGCAAGGCTTTATATCCGGGAATTAGTCAGACTTTATGGGGTGCCCCTATCCATTATCTCAGACAGAGGTACCCAGTTCACCTCTCATTTCTGGATGTCTTTTCAGAAGGGACTTGGTACCCAGGTAAAGCTCAGCCTAATTTTTCACCCAAAAACAGTTGGACAAGCTGAGCGAACTATTCAAACCTTAGAAAATATGTTGAAAGCATGCGTGATCAATTTCAGGGGCACTTGAGATATTCACTTGCCTCTCATCAAGTTTTCTTACAACAATAGCTACCATTCCAGTATCTAGATGGCCCCATTTGAGGCATTATATGGAGGGAGGTGTATATCTCATGTCGGGTTGTTTGATGTGGGTGAAGCTACTTTAATCGGGCCAGACTCGGTTCATAAAGCTATATAGAAAGTTCAGCTCATCCGAGAAAGATTGAAAATAACTCAGAGCCATCAGAAATCTTATGCTGATGTGAGGAGAAGAAAATTGGAGTTTGATGTGGATGACTGGGTTTATCTGAAAATTTCACCCATGAAAGTGGTAATTAGATTTGGGAAGAAAGGAAAGATCAGTCCGAGATATATGGGACCCTACACAATTTTGAGGCAAATTGGCAAGGTAGCTTATGAGTTGGAATTACCTTCAGCATTGGCATCTGTGCACCCAATATTCCTTGTGTCACTATTGAAGAAGTGCGTCGGTGATCCAACTTCAATTTTGCCATTCGACAGTGTGGAGTGAAAGATACCCTCTCATACGAAAAGGTCCCAGTCCAGATCCTTGACCGTCAGGTTCATAAACTGAGGAATAAGGAGGAGGCTTCAGTCAAATTCTTGTGGAGGAATCAGCAGGTTGAGAGCTACGTGGGAGGAAGAAGCAGATATGATGGCTAGATACCCCCATTTGTTCCCTTCCGGCTTAGTTTCAGTTTAAGGTATCAATTTCCTCCCAAAAACTGCTTTCAATTCGTGTGTTCCAGTTTCTTTTTATGTAAATGAATATGTGTATGATTAGTAAATTCAGTTCAGACTTGTGATTCAGTTCCGAGGTAGTCATTCCTTTAGTTTTCAGCTTTCATGATCAGTATTTGTGTAATATGATTTCCATTCTCTACTTTCTCGTGTGTTTTCCAACTTTCGAGGATGAATTTTCCAAAGGGGGAGATATTCTAATGCCCCAAAATCTCAATGACTAGCCGGGAGTTAATGGAGAAAACTGGAAAATCTGCACCAGGTCATAGGACGGTCGTTCTGTGACCCGTGGGGGTGACCACGAGTCGTTAAGTGACTCGTGGTGAAGACTTTGGACACGGTTGAATATTTTGGAGAAGGGGGTTGTTCGGCTGTCTGATGACTACACGCAAGTGTACGTGGTCGAACAAGTAGTAAGTGGCTCAAGTAAGCCAAGTATCGATCCCACAGG
>JACEIK010003850.1:93992-105875 GCA_018107945.1 Datura stramonium
TGTTTTTCCTGCAAAACAACGCTAATCATGTTGGTTAGTATAAATTCACACTTCCCTACAATTTACATGAGAATGTACTAACATTGTTGGATAAACAAGGTAAAATCGATGCATTTGAGTATCACTTGGGCATATAAATATGCCCCAGATCAGGGGTGACCAAGGGTGTGACCACGAGTTGTGGGGTGACCTGTGGTCAGGGTTTGACTGGGAGTTGGAGAAGGCACGCAGTGTACATAATGCGTCCTCACCATGACTCGTTTGGGACCCTACGAGTTGTGGTGTCACCCGTGGTGTCTCCAGGAGAATTTTAGCCAGTTTACCTAATGAGTGGGTCACCACGAGTTGTCGGGTACACCATGACTCGTTGTATCCCCCGTGGTGACTAGTATGAGATTTTTGGCAGTGCACTTGACAATTGTGACCACGATTTGTGGTCACTGGGCATGACCTATTAGGTCCCTCGTGGGGGACTAGCAGTCAGGTTTTCTTGTGATTTTTCTGAGGGTATTTTAGTAATTTCCTAACCTACTAGACTCTGAACTACATTTTTTTGTGTTTTAGAGAGGGTAACTGATGGTTTTCTCTCATTTTTCCTCATCTCTCATCAGTTAAGCGTAAAGTCTCTCTTAGAAAGGTTCAGAGCAAAAGTTAGGGTGATTGATTCTTCTATGATTTTTCAAGGATTTATCATTGGGATTTATATCTCCAGGTATGTGGGAAATCGACAAGGGAGCAGTTCTTCCCTTGTGTCCCAAAAATTATCCTTATTTTCTTTATCAGTTCTAGCCTTGTAGATTATCGAATGTTAAGAAATTCTTAGTCATGCTTTGTTTGATTCTTGTGGAATATTGTTTTACAATAATTATAGGCATTTTCCACCAGTTTGTAAGAGTATTGATGATTATCCCTTACAGTAAATTTAGCCCTAGTCCTTGAGAGTAGAAAAGACTAGAATCTAGCCATAGTGATTAAACATTGAAATTTTCCTAATTCTATCAGTGTTGTGGATTCCAATATTACCCGTATATGCTAAATTATCAGTCAGATTCATATTAGCCAAGTTTCAGTCAAAATGTTAGAATACTCAGTGTTAGTTAGAAATGATAGCTGATCAGTTTGACTACAGAAAATTCCTGAGGTGTCTTTAGTACCTCCAGTTATCAAATCAGACACAGAACCCAGTTTTAATGGTTTACTAGGCAGTCATGACACTCCCAGACAAGTATCCTTGACCATCCTTAGAACCCTAGTTAAAGATTACAACTTGTTATTTAGAATGTTACGATGTTTCCAGATAAGCAGTCTGACTAGTATTAGAATCGACTTCCAGAATCCGGCCCGATAAGACTCTCAGGATGCTTTCGGATAGGTATCCCTAACTAGTCTTGGGCCCCATTTATTAGCTATAAGCTTAGTAGTCAGTCTAGAAATATCTAATGGGAGTAGGACGTAGCACCGAGCGGATCGGGGTTCCAGCGCACCCAGGTTCTCAAAACTTCGTTGCCACCGTAGGTTACAGTTTTATTGGCCTCACGACCCCAGACTCTTGTGATTACCTAGTTTATGACTCCATACCTTGGCAAGGTATATTGGGTACTACCGATGGGGTGTATATGTCGGACTCCACGTCTAGCTCACGTGGTTATATGTCAGTTATAAACTCTCCCACTAATTAGTTCAGTTTCAGTTTAGCTCAGTTCAGCTCAGTCTCAGATTAACTCAGTTTAGAACAGTTTCAAACTACTCCATACAATATCTAAAACTCAGTATTTCAGATTTATGGCATTTATTTGACCATCAAACAAAGTCATCTTGACCATTAGATAGGGTCATCTTGACCATCACGGCATATTCAGAAGTTTCAGTGCAGTACTTCAGTCGGTCATTGCATGTCATTTCAGCTCAGTTATTTACATTCAATATTATGTTTTATCCTGCTTACTTAGTACATTCAAAGTACTGATGCATACTTTCTATGATGTATCATTTTATGCTACATCCGGAGGTTCTCAGTCTCAACACCGTTAGCGATCCTTGTTAAGACTTTCCCAGCGTCGTAAGTGGTGAGTCCTCATGTTCCGAGGATGAAGATTATTTCTTTTAGTTTTGTTCCTTTATTTAGATTTGGAGTTAGCTGGGGGCTTGTCCAAGAAACTCATCAGTTGTAGTGGCTTTTAGACATAGATTTGGTTTTTTTTTCAAACTTGTTGTTGTGCTCAGATGTTTTTAAACTTATGATCCAGCTCTATTTCATAAATGTTTTATGGTTTAGTTTAAAGCTTCCGCTATATCTCATGTTTACTCACAATTCCAGTGAATGATAAAACAAGGGTTGACTTGGGGTTACTTGTGGCTCCAAGTACCGTGTCTCATCCAGGGTGTAGGCTCGGGTCGTGACAAACTTGGTATTAGAGCACTAGGTTTAGAGTATCCTCTAATTTCTAAAATCCATATCGAGTAGATTCATTTTCATAGGTGTGAAGCACGCCACACTTATGATGGGGAGGCTACGAGATGTTATTAGGAAAACTCACTTTTATTCATATTCTTTATCATGCGTCGAAATTCAATTCAAGAATCATTCTCCTAACTCGTGCTCTATTTCATGTCAGTGAATCATGCCTCCATGATGTGCTAATGGGAGAAGGGCCGGTAATGCCCACCGACCTGCCCCACCAGCATCGACATCCCCTCAGGATGACTCAGTGACAACCGCAGAGTTCACATCGGTCATTTAGCTGCTCGCTCAAAATGCTACCAACCAATTGAACCAGCAGCTGGTTCTAATGAACAATAATAGATCCGCAGTAGCTTCTTGATTTTGGGATTTTACTCGGATTAACCATCCAGATTTCTGTGGATCTAAGGTGGGAAAGGACCCATAGGAGTTTGTGGACGAGAGTATAAAAATCACCCGGATTATGGGTGTCAGTCCCTCTAAAAATGCCGACTTGGCTGCCTACCAACTTAAAGGGGTAGCGCAGGTATGGTAAAAACATTGGAAGAAGGGGAGGTCAGTGGGAGCAGGACCGGTAGAATGAGAGGAGTTCACTACTGACTTCTTAGACAGATTCTTCCTTCAGGAACTCAAGGAGGCAAAAGTAGCGGATTTCGTGAATTTTAGATAGGGAAACTAGATAGTTGAAGAATATGCTTTGGAGTTCACTAGGTTGTCCAACTACGCTCTAGAGATGGTGGCCAAGCCCAGGGCTCAGATGCTGAGTTTGTTAATGGGGTGTCAAACCCGATCCTCAAAGAGTGCAGGATAGCGATGCTGATTAAAGATATTGACCTCTCCAGCCTTATTATCTATGCCTAGCAGATTGACGCAGAAAAACTGAGGGACATGGAGCAAAATAACAATCGGGCAAGGACTGGTCAATTAAATTATGGCCATTAGAGGTCTTGCGATAGAAGCCGCCAATAGCAGCAACAGAGGGCTCCAACACCCAGCTCACCCAGCACCCCTACCTTGCAATCCTATAAGTATCGAAGGGGTGGAGCGTCTGGCTCTCAGTCCCAGAGCTACAGTGCCTAAAACATGTATCCAGATTTCCCCAAGTGTGGAAAGAACCACCCAGGAGAGTGTATTCAGGCTCGAGAGGGCTATTTTGATTGTGGACAAATTGGTCATCGGCTCAAGAAGTGCCCGTCAGCAGGACGAGGAAGATTATAACCCACTACCTCAGCAGCTCTAGCAAGATAACCAGCTCAGCAGGCCAATACTTCAGGTGCTGATGGCAGTTAATGCCAAAATCGGTTTTATGCATTATCATCTCGTCAGGATCAAGAGAGCTCACCTAATGTAGTCACGGGTATGTTATGTCTTTTCCACCTAGATGTATATTCCCTACTAGATCCATGGGCCATACTATTATTTGTGACTCCCTACATAGCAGTCCATAGGTCCTCTTAGAACAATTTTCAGTCTCCACCCCTAGTTGGTGAGTCTGTTAGATCTAGCCGGGTGTTTAGAAACTGCCCAATCTTAGTCTTCAATAGGGTTATTCTAGCTGATCTTGTAGAATTAGATATGGTCAATTTTGACCTCATCCTTGGCATGAATTGGTTACACTACAGTTATGCCTTAGTCGATTGCAGAACTACAGTTGTCAAATTTTAGTTTCCATATGAGCCAGTATTAGAGTGGACAGGTAGTAGTACAACACCTAAGGGTCGGTTTATTTCCTACCTTAAGGCCCAGAAGCTTATTTCTAAGGGTTTTATCTATCATCTAGTTCGGATCAAAGATTCCAACTTTGAGACCCCAACTATCCAGTCAGTCCCTGTTGCAAGAAAATTTCCTGATGTGTTCCCTGAAGATCTTCCTAGAGTTCCTCCTGAATGACAAATCGACTTTGGTATAGACTTTCTCCTAGATACTCAGCCCATCTCCATCTCTCTTTACAGAATGGCTCAAGCTTAGCTTAAGGAGTTGAAGGAGAAGCTAAAAGACCTTCTTGACATAGTTTTATCAAACCTAGCATCGCTCCCTGGGGTGCTCCAGTACTATTCGTGCGAAAGAAAGATGGTACCCTCAGAATGTGCATTGATTACCATCAGTTGAATAAGGTCACAGTCAAGAATAGGTATCCCCTACCCAGAATTGATTACTTGTTCGACCAACTTCAGGGAGCCAGTTGTTTCTCCAAAATAGATCTCAGGTCGGGGTATCATCAGCGAAGAGTCAGAGAGTGTGACATACCGAAAATAGCTTTTAGCACTTGCCATGGTCACTATGAGTTTGTGGTTATGTCCTTTGGACTAACGAATACCCCTGCAGCCTATATAGACCTGATGAATAGAGTTTTCAAGAAGTATCTGGAAATGTTCGTCATTGTATTTATTGACGACATTTGAGTACACTCCAGAAATGCGAAAGAGCATGCTAATCACATGAGGATAGTGCTGCAGAATCTTAGGGACCGCCAATTGTTCACCAACTTTAGCAAATACAAATTCTGGTTGAAGTCCATGACTTTTCTGGGTCACGTGGTCTCGGGTGAGGGTATTCAGGTTGATCCTCATAAGATAGCAGTGGTGAAAGACTGGCCCAGATCTACTTACACGACCGACATTATAAGTTTCATGGGTCTAGCCTAGTACTACCGTTGCATTGTCGAAGGCTTCTCTTCTATAGTATCCCCTCTGACTAGGTTGACTCAAAAGAAGGTGAAATTTTAGTGGTCAGATGTAATAACCTAAGAGTAGACCCGAGAATTAAAAATTCAAAACTACTGAAAGTTGGGGAAAAGTTGCAGAACGGGAGGTACAATGACTTGTGGTAAGTAACCACGAGTTATTGTGAGCAGTCGTGGAAAGAGGTTAGGCTTGGTGGCAGCGTAAACAATGAGCGTTATAATTACACTTTGCTTGTAAGAACTATCCATGGTTTGAAGTCATGGTAAGGAAGTGAATTTTTACAGTGGACTCAACGGATAGATACCATGACCAGTTGGAGGACACAACGAGTCGTGGTGAGGCTCGTTGTGAAGGAATTCAGAAATTTCAGAAGAGGAGACAACAATCGAAGGAACGACTCGTGGTATCTAAGGACGAGTCATCCTGTCTACTCGTGGTATGAATCCGAGGGAAGGCTGGGACAGTGCTTAGCACGGACAGATACCACGAGTCGTGGTATCCTCCAATGACCCATTGGGTCGTCCATTGTTTGTCCCATTGAACAATTTTTAGCGAATTCAGTAAGGTTATTTCTATCATTTTCCAAGTTCTAGGGGCCTATACTACGTCGTTTAAGGCTCGTTTTGGCGGTTTTTAGTAGGGGAAAACCTATTCTAAGTGTATTCCTTCCATGCATGCAAGTTTATAAAATTTAGGAGGTGATCAAAGCTTTTCTAAGGGGTTTTCTTCCAATTTCTCTCTGGGAAATCGGTGAGGTGGTAGAATCACCCCTTCCAGGTATGTAAGGTTTTAAATGGTTGTCTTCCTTCCACACCCATGCATAATTTATATCAAAATATGATGAAATGTCTAAGATCAAGTATGGGGTTTTACCCAATTGTATAATTCCATAATTTCTATACATGGGTACGATTAGATTGCATTTATATTGATGAATTGTAAATCTTGGGCAGATTCTAAATTGTTTTCAATACAAAAAAAATTTTCCAAAAATCTTGAATCTAAAATTTCCATGTATGAGAAGTTCATAAAAGTAGTGAATGATGATGAATGCATGTTGATGTTGAGATTTGATGATGAAAAGTATGTTTCCAAAGCTACCCATGAATATGATGTTGTTTTCAATATAAAATGAGTAGAACCTAGTATGATAAAGCTTTGGGCAATGCCCACATGTTGATTTAAAGTGATGATTTTCCCGACATAAGCGTACCACATTGTTTGAAGTGATGTTTTCCCTGATTTTTCATAAATTCTAGCTTGTGGTATGTTGAGTTAAATATTTCTACATGTAGCTTACCACATGATTTGGTGTAGATGCTCCCACCTATGATTGAGCTTGTGGTATGTTTCGAAATAAAGCTTCTCATATGTATGAATTCATAATTGAGATGTGTGTCATTATTAATCTTTCTCAAAGGACAATGTTGAGCTTTATTTTCATATGATTTTGAGTATATGCATGATTTCATTAATGAGCTTTTTCAATAGACAATGTTGAGCTTCGTTTCATACGATGTTAATTTATGCATGATTTCATATTGAGCTTCGTCATTAGACGATGTTGATCTTCGTCAATAGATGATGTTGAGCTTCATTAAGTACGATGTAGAGCATTGCATTTTTTTGGGAGAAGAGTCTAGCACCGAGTGGATTAAGGGTCGATCACCCCATATCCCAGAACTACGCGCCAACATAGGTTGATACTATTATATTATTGGGACCTCCCTTGTGAGCTATCCCCAGCCTGATTGTCCCTTAAGCTTGATATCGATATCATGGTATTGTCCATCGCCCTGGAAAGGTTATGGACGGCTCTACCCACTTGAGTGTGATAGTTGGGACCACGTGTGCTCTATCGTGGTATGTCAGTTAAATGACGAGTCTCCCACTGTCTATATCGTTTAGATTTTCGTATTCATTACTCATGATGATTATCTTATGCATGCATGTTCTAAAAGTAAGGTTTGACTCAATGTTTAGCTTTTGATACAAATGTTATGTTCAACTTTGTGTCATTCGAGTCAGTCATGATGTTGTAAATCTAAGCATGGTAATGTCATGATAAGATTTTGATTTTAGAATGAATGCATGTACCCCTTCTAATTGTACTTGAAAGCTTATGATATGATATGATATGAATGTTTTAAAAGGTTTACTTTGCTTAAGAGATTTTACTTACCTTGCATACTCGGTACATTGCACGTACTAATCACATACTTTGTATGCTGCATCATTTCATGATGCAGGATCTGGTTCTCAGGTTCAATCCCGCTTGTAGTCGCTTATCAGAGTTAGCACCTGCGAGATTGGTGAGTCCTCATCTTTCGAGGACTAGACTTTCAGCTTCATGTCATATTTCAGTTTCTGTATTGTTGAGTTAGTTAGGGGTTTTGTCCCATCAACTCGTCTAGACTAGAGGCTTTTCAGACTTATGTATGCGTTAGCTTGGGATGTTGTTATGATGTTATGTTGAATTAGACTTCCGCTGAGTTATATTGTTGATTTTTTCAGTGTATCGAATGAGTTAGTTGAATGCTTATGCCATGGGTCGACTTGGGGTCTTTTGAGGTCCCTTGTCCCGTGTCTATGATCCAGGCCTCCGTTCGGGTCATGACAAACTTGGTATCAGAGACATAGGTTTGATGTTCCCTAGGGAGTCTGAAAACCGTGTTAGGTAGAGTATTTCTCATAGGTGTGAAGCGCACCACACTTATGATGAAGAGGATACTAGACATTTATAAAATGTTCCCTTCTTTAGTGATCTATGTCGTGCGATGAAAAGGCTTTCCATCCTTCTAATTTGTGCTACTCGTGATTGCAGAATCATGGCCCCTGAAGTGTGAATGAAAGGAGGAATGGAGGTGGTGAAGGCCAAGAGGATGGAAACAGTTACGAGCATCAGCCAGCCCTACTAGTTTAGGAGCCTCAGGAACTGGAGCCAGCCGCTCATACTGAGTTCCGAGTTGCCATTAAGATGCTTGCACATGCATTGACTACTAAGGTTAATCAGCAGGCCGTTGTGCATGTTCGGCAAAATGGCAATGTGGCGGTGTCACGATTCAGGGAATTCTTGAGGATGAACCCTGTCATGACCCAAATGTACACCCGGGTCGTAGACACGGGACAAGGAGCCCCGAGAGACCCCAAGTCGACCCATGGCATGAGCATACATCTAATTTAATCACATGAACGGAAGACTTAACATAAAGAACGTAATCATAACATAGCACAAGGAAAAATAAGTACAATATTTATACAATACGGTGGAATACAACTTATAGTCTGGTAAGCCTCTAAACATGAAAGGCGAATTGATGGGACAACTCCCCAACTAATCCAGCATCCATAAATTGAAAGGAATAACATAGAGTATGAACGTACAACCCTCGAAACACGAGGACTCACCAAGAGAGCTGAGAGGGAATCTGAAACTCTCTACGGGTGAGGACGAGCCTGAGAACTGGGACTTGTATCATGAAATGATATAGCATAGAAGGTATGTGGTCAGTACGTGGAATGTACTGAGTATGCAAGATAAGTAAAATGGAAATTTAAAAACATATATGAATTCATAAATGATCATAAAAGTAGTATATCATGCTTGTATCATAAATCATAATGACATATCATCCGGCTCAAGGTTTTCGAAACATTCATAATAGAATCGTAATCAAAATCATAAGAGAAAAGCTCTATTGAACATGACTTGGGCCAATATACATAATCATAAGCATGCATAAATCATGAAGAACAATGGCAAATTCTCTTAACCGACATACCCCATATGAGCACACATGAAGCCTGACTTGTAAGACTAGTCAGGAGGGTGTTCGTACCTTGCCAAAGGTAGAACCATGGAAGTGTGATATCACCATGAAAAGGGGCCATTTGGGCCAGGGACTAACATTAAAGGGTCTTTACATACCTACGGTGGCACGTAATTCATGATATTCGAGGCTTAACCTGAGCCCCGAACTACTCGATGTTCGATACTACTTCCAAAACATATATAGTGCTCATAATAATACATACATAAGTTTATGGGCTAGTTAAATCATGATTATCATAAACATGCTTGAACATATGTGAACTAGCCATGACATGAGCCCGTGAGTCTGCCAAAAACATAATTCATGAATAATAAGATTCATACAGACTTGTAGATCATGTACATAGCTTAAATTTCATAAAATCATAATGGGTAATAAAATAAATTCATAATTTAAAACATAATTCATGTTAGGCTCGTAAAGAACATCAATGGGAACATAACTCATAACTCGATTCATGATGGGGCATGCATAATTAAGCTTAATTGCAGGGAAAATCAAAATCACGATATATTATAATCAATTTAAAACTCAAAATATAATCAAAACTCACAGATTATGATAATATTTTAAAATCACAACACCCATAATTAAATCATTCAATTTTATATAAATCAAATACAAAACCCCCATGAGTTTTTGTTAAATTTTTAGTAAAATCATAGAGTTGGAGCTTGGGTGTGGGAGGATTCACCCATTGATGCCCTTACATACATGGGATTATCAATTCCTAACTCTCTTTAGAAGCCATAGAGTGAAATTTAGAGGAATTGGGGAAGAACACCTTGAATCACTTTAAAGACTCCTCTCTATACTCTTGCATGCATGAATGAGGCTTAACATGAACTTAACTCCCTTAAATGACCCCATTCTTCCCTTAAAACAACGTAGTTTAGTCCTTAGAAGTTTAGGAATTACGGAAACACCCTTACTAGAAACACAGAAAGTTCTGGTTGCCAATCTCCACGAGGGACCTATTGAGTTTTTTCCAAGGGGCACGACTCGTGGCCTGGATCCGTCATGCTCACTACTAAAATCACTCAGGGGACCCCAGGAATCATGGTGTCTAACCACGACTCGTGGTCACTACCCGTGACCCCCACTGCCCAAAACCTTTACCAATCATACACTCCAACCCACGGGTGACCTCACGAGTCGTAAGGTCTGACTAGGACTCGTGGTCACCATCCGTGGCCTTCACTGTCCATCCCAACCTTGCCAAACTTCCAAGGCAGACCACGGGGTACCTCATGAGTCGTGAGGTCTGACCATGACTCATGGTCATGCCCGTGGCCTCCTTCACTTGAGCTGGCCAACCACGCTGACTACGAGTCACCTTACGACTCGTGGTCACTCCCCACGACCTACCTCACAGGTCGTCCTGAGATCTGGTGCAAATTTTCAGTTTTTCCTCATTTTGACTCCTGGGTCTGATCCTTGGGTTCCCTGGGTATAACAATATCCCTCCCTTGGGAACATTCATCCTCGAATGTTAGAAACATGCAAAAAACTCAGAAACAAGCTATCACCATATACAAATACTGATCATTTAAGCTGAAAACTAACGGGTTGACTACCTCCAAAATGAACTACATAACTGAACTGAATTCAGACATCACATACATTTACCATATCATTAACAAACTTGTACGCATGAATTGAACATGAAAACTGATTAGAGGTTTAGAGAAAAAGCTAATGCCTTAAACTTAAACTAAGCTTATAGAGAACAGGTGTGGGAATCTAGCCCTCATATCCACTTCAGCTTCCCACATAGCTCTTTCAACATGCTGATTTCTCCATAATACTTTAACTGAAGCTACTTCTTTGTTCCTTAGCTTACGGACTTGACGATCTAAGATTTCCACCGGAATTTCTTCATAGCCGAGGCTATCCTTTACACTAACGCTGTCCACCAAGACTACTAAAGCTTCATCACCCAAGCACTTTTTCAAAAATGACACATGAAACACGGGATGCACAGAAGATAACTCTGATTGGAAGTCCGACTCATACACTACCTTACCAATTCTTCTCATAACCCGATAGGGACCAACATAATGGGGACCGAGTTTCCCTTTCTTTCCGAACCGCATGACTCCCTTCATTGGAGATACCTTTGGAAATAACCAATCGTCCACCTCAAACTCCAAATCTGTTCTCCTCACATCGGCATATGATTTCTGATGACTCTGAGCGGTTTCAACTGGGCCCTTATCAACTGAACCTTCACCATTTCCTTGTGAACCAAATCTGGCCCTATCATAGCTGCCTCACAAACCTCAAACCATCCGATGGGAGATCTACACCTCCGCCCATAGAGAGCCTCGAACGGTGCCATTTGGATACTAGAGTCATAGTTGTTATTATAAGCAAACTCGATTAAGGGTAAATGATCATCCTAACTACCTTTAAAATCTATAACACATGACCTCAACATGTCCTCAAGAGTCTGGATTGTTCGTACGGCTTGGCCATCCATTTTCGGATAAAAGGCTGTGCTGAGCTTGACTTGAGTCCCAAGTCCCTTCTGAAAAAACCGCCAGAACTGGGAGGTAAACTGAGTACCTCGGTCTGAAATAATAGAAAAGGGAACTCCAGGAAGTCAAAACAACTCCCGAATATACAACTTGCCATAATCATCCACTGAATCCATGGTCTTGACCAGTAGAAAGTGTACAACCTTGGTTAACCTGTCTACAACCACCCAAATGGAATCATAGTGTCAGCGAGTACGAGGTAGGCCTATAATGAAATCCATATTAATCTCTTCCCAGTTCAAAGTGGGAATGTTAATATGCTGAAGTATGTTCGGCTGTCTGGATGACTACACGCAAGTGCACGTGGTCGAACAAGTAGTAAGTGGCTCAAGTAAGCCAAGTATCGATCCCACAGGGACTGGACT
>JACEIK010003850.1:115104-132327 GCA_018107945.1 Datura stramonium
ATGTTGGTTAGTATAAATTCACACTTTCCTACAATTTACATGAGAATGTACAAACATTGTTGGATAAACAAGGCAAAAATGATGCATTTGAGTATCCCTTAGGCATATAAATATGCCCCAGATCAAAGTACGCCTCCCGGCCTTTGATGTTTGACCTACAGTTGCTAACAGTTTGGACATTTGGCTATGAACTCCGCAATATCCTTCTTCATACCATCCCACCAATAGATTTCTCGCAAGTCCCGATATATCTTTGTGCATCCCGGATGGATAGAATATCTAGTACCATGTGCCTCATGTAATATCCAAACTCTCAAATCATCAACGTCTGGGACACATAGGCGACTCTGGAATCGTCACTCACCATCTCCCCCTTTGGAGGAAAGCTCCACATTTTGACCCCGCACCGCTTCCTTCAGCTTCGTCAACATCGGATCCTTATCTTACTTATATTTGACATCAACCACCAAGGACGATTTTTATCCATCATGCACACCAACGCCGCCATCAGTCGAGTCGATCAATCTAACTCCCAATCTTTTGAGTCGGTGGACATCCTTCTCCAAATCCTTCTTTCCCTCATCCATGTGGGACACACTCTCCATAGAGAGCCTACTAAGTGCATCCGCTTCCATATTAGCCTTGCCTGGGTGATAAAAGAACACTCATATCGTAGTCCTTTAATAATTCAAACCACCTCCTTTGTCGAAGATTGAGATCCTTCTGCGTGAACACATATTGTAAGATTTTGTGATCTGTGAGTTCATCAACGTGGACCCCATAAAAGTAATGCCTCCATATTTTCAATGCGAACACCACCGCGACCAACTCAAGATCATGGGTCGGGAAATTCTTTTCGTGAACTTTCAGCTGTCGAGAGGCATATGCTATTACTTTCCCATGTTACATCAACACACATCCCAGTCCAACTCTCGAAGCATCACAATATAAAAAAACCATCTGTGCCCTCAAGTAAAGTGAACACTGGTGCTGAAGTGAGTCGGGTCTTCAATTCCTGGAAGCTTTCCTCACAAGCCTCCGACCATTGGAACTTCACCTTCTTGAGGATCTGAAGCACTATTCGCAAGTGAGCGACATGCTCCTCCTTGCTCCGGGAGTATATAAGAATATCATTGATGAACACGATTATGAACATGTCCAGATACTTCTTGAACACCCTGTTCATCAAGTCCATAAAAGCTGCAGGAGCATTGATTAGTACAAAATACATAACAACAAATTTGTAGTGACCATACTGAGTCCTGAAAGCTGTTTTCGGGATGTCACTCTCTCGAACTCTGAACCGGTGTTACCCGAACCTTAGATCTATCTTTGAGAAACACCTGGCACCCATGAGTTGGTCAAATAAATAATCGATCTTGGGAAAGGGGTACCTACTCTTCATAGTGACCTTGTTTAGCTGTCGATAATCAATACACATCCGAAGGGATCCATCCTTCTTTTCAACAAAGAGAACCAGTGCACCCTATGAAGACTTGCTCGGTCTAATGAAACTCTTATCCAACAAGTCCTTCAACTGTTCTTTTAACTCTTTTAGCTCGGTCGGAGCCATTCTGTAAGGAGGAATGGAGATAGGCTGCGTCTCGGGCACTAGATCAATCCGAAATAAATTTCCCTTTCTGAAGGAACACCTGGCAAATCATCAGGGAATACCTCCGGATACTCACACACCATTGGAACTGACTGAATAGTAAGGGTCTCGGACTCTACATGCTTAACCCTAACTAGGTGGTACATACAACCCTTAAAGATCATTTTCCTAGCCTTAAGGTAGGAAATAAATCGATCGACTATTATGACTGAACTACCCTTCCCTTCCAACACTGACTCACCTCGAAACCGGAACTCCATCATACGGGTCCTACAGTTAATCGAAGAGTTAAATGAAAATAACCAATCCATACCCAAAATGATGTCAAAGTCAGTCATGGCGAATTCTACTAAGTCCTTGGAGGTAACCTTATGCAACACTGTAATGGAGCAAACCCTATACACCCGCCTAGCTACCACTCATTCACCGACTGAAGTAGATACTAAGAACGGTTCTGACAAAATTTTAGGACTAACTCCAAAACTACTAGCAATATAAGGGGTCACAAAAGACAAAGTATCTCCTGGATCTAACAAAGCATAAGCATCAATATGGAATATTGCAACATACTCGTGACCACATCTAGAAAAGCCTCTTGCTCATGGAGAGGCACTAGGGCATAAAACCTGTTTTGGCGTTGACCACCTGTTGAACTAGTGGAGGCACCCTGCTGAGGGGGTCGTGTTGCTGGAGCGGTAGAACTAGCTGCAGGGCAATCTCTGATCCTATTTCTGGGTTTGCCACACTCTAAACAAGCATCTGCGCTGACCAAGCACCTCCCGAGATGATTCTTGCCACACTTCGCACAAACTGGAAAAGTGCGCTCCACCTACATGCTACCAAGATCCCTCGAGCCTGTAGCCTGCTCTTCTGGTCTCCCGTGAACCTGGATGGCGTGCTGGCCGATGATGGATCTGGAGTAGCAGACCTATGCTGGGACTGCTGGCATGGTCCACCCCTTGTCCAGGCCTGAGAAACCCCGTAGCTGTCGGTCTTGGCACTCTTGGCCTCTTTCTGCCTCCTGTAGACCGTCTCCATATGCTATGCATGCAATACAATATGGGGAAAATCAATTTCCTAGTGAAGCATGTCGATCCGACAATCCTTGTCCAAGTAATCTGCTACTCCATGCACAGCATGACTCACCCGAGCCTGCTGATCCACCACCACCTCCGGAGTATATTTTGATAACCGGGTGAATTCCAATGCATACTCCTGGACAGACATGTTACCCTGCTTCAGATTCAAAAACTCAGCCTCCTTGAGCTCCCTCATCTCTTGAGGGAAGAATCAATCCATGAATGCATTGTGAAACTCATCCCAACCTATCGGGCCTGCACCCTCCGCCCTGGAATCAATCCATTGCTTAAACCATATATGTGAGACCCCCTTTAGCTGGTAGGAGGTCAAGTCAACACATTCCCCATTGTTCACCCCCATAACCTGGGCGATCTTCAGAATCTTCTCAATGAAATCATGTGGATCCTCGTCCACCCTTGACCCCGTGAACTCCAGAGGGCTCATCCTCAAGAAGTTCCTCACCCTAGTTTCCACTGCATTCCCATTCTGAGGGAGATGCGCCATTGTCTGATTTTGGTCCTAGGCAGTCATGGCCTGTGCCAGCATCTGAATCGCTGCCCTAAACTCAGCGTGGGCAACTGGCTCTAATACGTGCTCCTCATGAATGGGTGGAGCTAACTGATGCTCACCATCATGGGCACCCTCATGATCATTTCCATTTTCGTTTCTCCAAGAATTTACTCGACATGGAGGCATGATTCTGCAAACAAGAAAAACACGAATTAGAGGAGTAAAGGACGTTCATCGCATGATATAGATCATGAAAGAAGGGAACATTTCCTAAACGTCTAGTAGCTTATTCATCATAAGTGTGGCGCGTTTAACACCCATAAAAATACTCTACTTAATGCGGCTTTCAGACTCCCTAGGACACTTCAAAACCTATGTCTCTAATACCATGTTTGTCACGATCCAAACATACACCCGGATCGTAGACACGGGACAGGAGCCCCGAGAGACCCCAAGTCGACCCATGGCATGAGCATACATATAATTCAATCACATGAGTGAAGACTTAACATAAAAAACATAATCACAACATAGCATAAGGGAAAATCAGTACAAGACTTATACAATACGGCGAAATACAACTTATTGTCTGGTAAGCCTCTAAACATGAAAGGCGGATTGATGGGACAACTCCCCAACTAATCCAACATCCAGAAACTAAAAGGAATAACATAGACTATGAACGTACAACCCTCAAAACATGAGGACTCACCAAGAGCGCTGAGAGCAAATCTAAAACTATCTATGGGTAAGGACAAGCCTGAGAACTGGGACCCGTATCATGAAACGATACAACATAGAAGGTATGCGGTTAGTATGTGGAATGTACTGAGTATGCAAGGTAAGTAAAATGGACATTTAAAAACATATATGAAATTCATAAATGATCACAAGAGTAGGACATCATGATCATATCGTAAATCATAATAACATATCATCCGACTCAAGGTTTTCGAAACATTCACAATACAATCCTAATCAAAATCATAAGAGAAAAGCTCTATTGAACATGACTTGAGCCAATATACATAATCATAAGCATGCATAAATCATGAATAACAGTGGGAGATTCTCTTAACCGACATACCCCATATGAGCACACATGAAGCCCGACTTGTAACCCTAGTGGGGAGGGTATTCGTACCTTGCCAAGGGTAGAACCATGGAAGTGTGATATCACCATGAAAAGGGGCCATTTGGGCCAGGGACTAGCATGAAAGGGTCCCGACATACCTACGGTGGCACGTAGTTCATGAGATTCGGGGCTTAACTTGAGCCCCGAACCTACTCGATGTTCGATACTACTCCCAAAACATATGTAGTGCTCATAATAATACATACATGAGTTCATGGGCTAGTTAAATCATGATTATCGTTAACATTCTTTAACATATGTGAACTATCCATGACATGAGACCCATGAGTCCACCAAAAATATAATTCATGAATAATAAGATTCATACAAACTTGTAGATTGTGTACATAGCTTGAATTTAAGAAAATCATAATGGGTAATAAAATAAATTCATAATTTAAAACATAATTCATGTTGGGCTCATAAAGAACATCAATGGGAACATAGTTCATAATTCGATTCATCATAGAGCATGCATAATTAAGCTTAATTTCTTAGAAAATCATAATCACAATATTATAATAAATTTAAAACTCAAAAGATGATCGAAACCCACAGATTATAATAATATTTCAAAATCATAAAATCCATAATTAAATCATTAGATTTTATATGAATCAAATACAAAACCCCATGAGTTTTTGATAAATTCTAAGTAAAATCATAGAGTAGGAGCATGGGTGTGGAAGAATTCACCCATTGATGACCTTACATATCTGGGATTATAAAATCCTAATTCTCCTTAGAAGCCCAAGAGTGAAATTTAGAGAAAATGGGGAAGAACACCTTGAATCACCTTCTAGACTCCTCTCTATACTCTTGCATGCATGAATGAGGCTGAACTTAATCCCCTTAAAAGACTCCATTCAAACCTTAAAACAACGTAGTTTAGGCCTTAGGATTTTAGGAATTACAGAAACACCCTTTCTAAAAATGCAGAAATTTTTGGTTGCCAGTCCCCACGAGGGACCTCATGAGTCGTTTCCAAGGGGCACGACTCGTGGCCTGGATCCGTCATGCTCATTGCCCAAATCACTCAGGGGACCTCACAAATCGTGGTTTTTTACCACGACTCTTGGTCAACACCCGTGATACCAACTACCAGAATCCTTGACCAACCATACACTACAATCCACGGGTGACTTCACAAGTCGTGAGGCCTGACCACGACGCATGGTCACCATCTATGGCCTACACTATCCATCCCAACCTTTCCAAACATCCATGACAGACCATGGGAGACCTCACGAGTCGTGAGGTTTGACCATGACTTGTGGTCATGCATGTGGCCTCCTTCACCTAAGCCTGCCAACCTTGCTGACCATGAGTCACCTCCCGACTCATGGTCACTCCCCAGGACCTACCTCACGGGTCGTCCTAAGATTTGGTGCAAATTTTTAGTTTTTTCTCATTTTGACTCCCGGGTTTGATCCTTGGGTTCTCGAGGTATAACAAATCCACTGGAGTTTTTGTGGTCCAAGGTAGATGAGGACCCACATGATTTCATTGATGAGATTGTCAAGATCACCTAGGTTATGGGGGTGAGTAGTGTTGAGTTCATAGAGTTTGCCTCCTACCAGTTGAAGGGGGTTGCGCATATTTGGTTCCGCCAGTGGAAGGACAGCAGGGTCGCAGGAGCAGGTCCAATCACATGGGAGGAGTTTCAGGTTTCGTTCCTAGTTTGGTTCTTCCCTTAAGAGATAAGGGAGTGGAAAGTAGCTGAGGTCGTGAATCTAAAGTAAGGAAGGATGGCTGTTCAGGAGTACCCCCTTGAGTACACCTGCCAATCTAAGTGCACCTTGGAGTTAGTGGCCGACCAGCGGGCGTGGGTAAGAAAATTTGTGCATGGTATAGCAGGATATTTGGACAAGGACTACAGGACGACTATTCTCTACCAGGACATGGACTTCCCTCGCATAGTGTTGTACGCCCAGCAGATGGAGGCGACACATTCGAGGCAGAGAGAGGCCAAGAGGGCAAGGACTTAGGACCACAGATTCTCTAAACGGAGATATGGTGGTTGGCACCCACAGCAGACCCACCAGAGATCATCAGCCTTAGCATCTTCAGCACTAAGTGTGCCATCTAGGCCCAAACATCATCATAGGGGGCGACCGTCAGGCTCAAGGAGTCATAGCAGTAGGCCCACAGACTCCAGCATTCCATCTTGTCGCAGGTGCAGCCGAGGGCACATAGGCCTGTGTTTTTCAGGGTCAGGAGCGTGTTTTGGATGTGGGAAGCCTGTACATATGATTAGAGATTTTCCTGCTGCGAGAAAGGATCAGGTTGGGGTCCTAGGCCTAGATTCTAGTTCAGCAGCCCCACCCCCACGCACAGCACATCAGGGGGTATCTACTAGCATAGCTGGTAGGCAGTGAAAGCAGCCCCTAGTTCGGTTCTTCCCTTAATAGATGAGGGAGTTGAAAGCAGCTGAGTTCGTTAATCAAAAGCAAGGAAGGATGAATGTTCAGGAGTACACCCTTGAGTACACCTGCCTATCTATTTATGCCTCGGAGTTAGTGGCCGACCAGCAGGCGTGGGCGAGCAGATTTGTGCTTGGTATAGCAGGATATTTGGACAAGGACTATAGGAAAACTATTCTCTACCAGTACATGGACTTCCCTCGCATAGTGTTGTACGCCCAGTAGATGGAAGCTGCACATTCGATGGAGAGGGAGGCCACGAGGACCAGGGCTGAGGACCATAGATTCTCTCAACAGAGATACGGTGGTGGGCACCGACAGCAGACCCACCAGAGATCATCAGCCTTAGCATCTTCAGCACTAAGTGTGCCATCTAGGCCTAAAAATGATCAGAGGGGGCGACCGTCAGGCTCAAGGAGTCATAGCAGTAGGCTCGCACACTCCAGCATTCCAGCTTGTCGCAGGTGCGGCCGAGGGCACATAGGCCAGTGTTTGGCAGGGCCAAGAGCGTGTTTTGGATGTGGGCAGCCTGTACATACAATCAGAGATTGTCCTACTGTGAGACAGGATCAGTTGGGGGCCGAGGCCTAGATTCTAGTTTAGCAGGCCCACCCCCACGCACAACACATTAGGAGGTATCTACTAGCACAACTGGTAGGTAGTCCCAAAAAAGGTACTATGCCTTAGCCACTCATCAGGAGTAGGAGGCCTCACCAGATGTAGTCACCAGTATGTTGAGAGTCTTTCATGTTGATGATTATTCATTGCTAGATCCGGGGGCTACCCTATCTTTTGTGACACCATACGTAGCTAGTAGCTTCGGACTCAGTCCCAATGTTTTGTCAAAGACCTTTTCAGTTTCTACTCTAGTAGGTGACTAAGTTATAATTAGACGGGTATATAAAGATTTTTCGATCTCAGTTCTTCCAGCAGATTTAATAGAGTTAGCCATGACCGATTTCAATGTTATTCTTGGCATGGATTGGCAATTTTCATGCTATGCTTCTGTTAATTGTAGGACCCGATCAGTAGAGTTCATATTTCCGAGTAAGCCAGTCTTATAATGGAAGGGTAGTTCAGCTGTGCCTGTAGGTCGATTCATTTCCTACCTTAAGGCCAAAAAGATGATTTCTAAGGGTTTTATGTACCATCTAGTAAGGGTTAAGGACGTGGAGTCCGAGACCCCGACTATCCAGTCCGTACCAGTAGTACGTGAGTATCCAGAGGTCTTTCCAGATGAATTTCCAGGTGTCCCTCCCGAGCGGGAGATTGATTTTGGTATAGATCTTCTTCCTGACATGCAACCTATATCTATTCCACCTTACAGAATGGCTCCAGCCGAGCTAAATAAGTTGAAGGATAAGTTGAAGGACCTATTAGATAAGGGATTTATTAGGATGAGTAACTCTCCATGGGGTGCGCCACTGTTATTTGTTTGGAAGAAGGATGGTTTGCTTCAGATGTGCATTGACTATAGGCAGTTGAACAAGGTCACCGTCAAGAATAGGTCTCCTTTACCCAGGATCGATGATTTGTTTGACCAGCTTCAGGGTGCCAAGTATTTTTCCAATATTGATCTCAGATACGGGTATCATCAGCTCAGGGTTTGAGAGAGTGACATCCCGAAAACTGCTTTCAGGACTCGCTATGGTCACTATGAATTTTTTGTTATGTCTTTTGTACTAACCAATGCTCCTAAAACTTTTATGGATCTAATGAACAGGGTGTTCAAGGAATATTTGGTCATGCTCGTGATTGTATTCATTGATGAGATCCTCATATAATCTCAAAGTGAGGAGGAGCATGCCGCTCACTTGAGAATAGTGCTTCAGAAACTCAAGGATCGTCAGTTGTATGCAAAGTTTAGCAAATGTGAGTTTTGGTTGCACTCAGTGGCATTTCTAGGCCATGTGGTATCAGGTGAGGGCATAAAAGTAGACTCTCAAAAGATCGAGGCGGTAAAGAATTTGCCCAGACCAGTGAGCCCTTCAGATATCAGGAGCTTTTTGGGCTTACCAGGTTACTATCACAGATTTGTGGAGGCTTTTTCATCGATTGATGCACCATTAACTAAGTTGAGTCAGAAGAAGGTGAAGTTTCAATGGTCGGAGGCTTGTGAGAAAATCTTCCAAGTGTTGAAGACTCGACTCACTTCAGCATCAATGATGACCCTACCAGAGAGTACCGATGGTTTTGTGGTGTATTTTGATGCTTCGCGAGTCGGACTTGGGTGTGTGTTGATGCAACATGGGAAATTGATAGCTTATGCCTCAAGACAGTTAAAAATCCATGAAAAAAACTACCTGACCCATGATGTTGAATTTGCTGCGGTGGTATTTGCATTGAAGATATGGTGACATTACTTGTATGGGGTCCATGTGGATGTATTCACGGATCACAAGAGCTTTCAATATGTGTTCATGTAGAAAGATCTCAATTTTTGGCAAAGGAGGTTTTTGGAGTTACTAAAGAACTACGACATGAGTGTGCTTTAACACCCAGGCAAGGCTAATGTGGTTGCGGATGCACTTATTAGGCTCTCTATGGAGAGTGTGTCCCACGTGGATGAGGGAAAGAAGGAGTTGGTGAAGGAGGTCCATCGTCTCGCAAGGTTGGGAATTAGATTGGTCGACCCGACCGATGGCGGTGTTGTTGTTCAAAACGGATCAGAATTGTCCTTGGTGGTTGATGTCAAATCTAGGCAAGATGAGGATTCGATTTTGAGGAAATTGAAGGAGGCGGTATGGAGTCAAAGGGTGGAGGTGTTCTCCCAAGGGGGAGATGGTGTGCTCTGGTACCAGGGTCGACTTTATGTCCCAGATGTTGATGATTTGACAGTTCAAATAGTTCATGAGACACATGGTACCAAATATTCTGTCCATCCGAGATCCACGAAGATGTATCGGTACTTGCAAGAAACCTATTGGTGGGATGGTATGAAGAAGGACATTGCAGAATTTGTAGCCAAGTGCCCGACTGTCAACAAATGAAGGTCGAACATCAAAGGCTGGGAGTCGTACTTCAGGACATTAGCATTCCCACTTGGAAGTGGGAAGAGATTAATATGAATTTCATTATAGGCATACCTCATAATCGTCGACACTGTGATTCTATTTAGGTGGTAGTAGAAAAGTTGACCAAGGCTGCACACTTCCTACCGATCAAAACCACAAATTCAGCGGATGATTATGCCAAATTGTATATTCGGGAGTTGGTTCGACTTTATGGAGTGCCCTTGTCTAGTATCTCAGACTGAGGTACTCAGTTTACCTCTCTGTTTTGGCGGTCTTTGCAAAAAGGGCTTGGGACTCAGGTAAAACTCAGCACAGTGTTTCATTCGCATATGGATGGTTAGGCGGAGCGGACAATTCAAACTCTTGAGGACATATTGAGAGCTTGTATGATGGACTTGAAAGGTAGTTGTGATGATCACTCGCATTTAATCGAGTTTGCTTACAATAACAACTATCACTCCAGTATCCAAATGGCACCGTTCGAGGCTCTTTAGAGGCGGAGGTGTAGATCGCCTATCATATGGTTTGAGGTTGGTGAGGCAGCCATGATAGGACCTGATTCGGTTCATGAAGCCATGGTAAAGGTTCAGTTGATAAGGGACAGGCTGAAGACCGCTCAGAGTCGTCAGAAATCATATGCTGATGTGAGGAGAAGATATTTGGAGTTTTAGGTGGACGATTGGGTATTTCTAGAGGTATCTCCCATGAAGGGAGTCATGCGGTTTGGAAAGAAAGGGAAACTTCGTCCCCTCTATGTTGGTCCCTATCGGGTTGTGAGACGAGTTGGTAAGGTAGTGTATGAGTCGGACTTCCAATCAGAGTTATCTTCTGTGCATCCCGTGTTTCATGTGTCACTTTTGAAAAAGTGCTTGGGTGATGAAGCTTTAGTAGTCCTGGTGGACAACGTTACTGTAAAGGATAGCCTCAGCTATGAAGAAATTCCGGTGGAAATCTTAGATCGTCAAGTCCGTAAGCTAAGGAACAAAGAAGTAGCTTCAGTTATGGTATTATGGAGAAATCAGCATGTTGAAAGAGCTATGTGGGAAGCTGAAGCGGATATGATGACTAGATTCCCACACCTGTTCTCTATAAGCTTAGTTTAAGTTTAAGGTATTAGCTTTTTCCCTAAACCTCTAATCAGTTTTCATGTTTAAATTATGTGCACAAGTTTCTTTTATGTATGTGGATGTGTGGATGATTAGTGAATTCATTCAGTTGTGTGTTTTGAATCGGAGGTAGTCATTTTGTCAGTTTCAGTTAAAATGATTAGTTTTGTATATGGTAAATTGTATGTTTCCGTTTTTTGCTTGTTTCCAACATTTAAGGATGAATGTTCCCAGGGGGGAGATATTGTAAAATCCTGGGAGCGACTAAGAGTAGACCCGAGTATTAAAAATTAAAAACTGCTAAAAATTGGGGAAAAGTTGCAGAATGGGAGGTACAATGGCTCATGGTAAGTAACCACGAGCCGTTATGAGCAGTGTGGAAAGGGGTTAGGCCTGGTGGCAGCGTAAATAATGAGGTTTATAATGAATCGTTGCTTGTAAGAACGATCCGTGGTTTGAAGTCGTGGTAAGGAAGTGAATTTTTACAGTGGACTCGACGGACGGATACCACGACCCATTGGAGGACAAGATGAGTCGCGGTGAGGCTCGTTGTGAAAGAATTCAGAAATTTCAGAAGAGGAGACAACGATCGAAGGAACGACTCGTAGTATCTAAGGACGAGTCGTCTTGTCCACTCATGGTATGAATCCAAGGGAAGGCTGGGACAATGCTTAGGACGTACAGATACCACGGGTCGTGGTAACCTCCAACGACCCGTTGTGTCGTCCATTGTTTATCCTAGTGAACAATTTTCTGCGAATTCAGTAAGGTTATTTTTGTCATTTCCCAAGTTCTAGGGGCCTATACTACGTCGTTTAAGGCTCTTTTTGAGGATTTTAGTAGGGGAAAACCTATTCTAAGTGTATTCCTTCCATGCATGCAAGTTTATAAAATTTAGGAGGTGATCAAGAGCTTTTCTAAAGGGTTTTCTTCCAATTTCTCTCTAGGCAATCAGTGAGGTGGTAGAATAATCCCTTCCAGGTATGTAGGGTTTTAAATAGTTGTCTTCATTCCACACCCACGCCGAAAATCTATCAAAATATGATGAAATATCTATGATCAAGTACGGGTTTTTACAGAATTGTATAATTCCACAATTTCTATACATGGGTACGATTAGATTGCAGTTATATTGATGAATTGTAAAGCTTGGGCAGATTCTAAATTATTTTCAATACAAAAATTGTTTTCCAAAACTATTGAATCTAAAATGCCCATGGATGAGAAGTTCATAAAAGTAGTGAATGATGATGAATGCATGTTGATGTTGAGATTTGATGATGAAAAGTATGTTTCTAAAGCTACCCATGAATATGATGTTGTTTTCAAAATGAAATGAGTAGACCTTAGTATGATAATGCTTTGGGCAATGCCCACATGTTGATTTAAAGTGATGATTTTCCGGACATAAGCTTATCACATTGATTGAAGTGATGTTTTCCCTGATTTTTCATAAATTCTAGCTTGTGGTATGTTGAGTTAAATATTTCTACATGTAGCTTACCACATGATTTGGTGTAGATGCTCCCACCTATGATTGAGCTTGTGGTATGTTTCGAAATAAAGCTTCTCATATGTATGAATTCATAATTGAGATGTGTGTCATTATTAATCTTTCTCAAAGGACAATGTTGAGCTTTATTTTCATATGATTTTGAGTATATGCATGATTTCATTAATGAGCTTTTTCAATAGACAATGTTGAGCTTCGTTTCATACGATGTTAAGTTATGCATGATTTCATATTGAGCTTCGTCATTAGACGATGTTGAGCTTCATTAATAGACGATGTTGAGCTTCGTTTCATATAATGTTAAGTTATGCATGATTTCATATTGAGCTTTGTCATTAGACGATGTTGAGCTTTGTTAATAGACGATGTTGAGCTTCGTTAAGTATGATATAGAGCATTGCATATCTTTGGGAGAAGATTCTAGCACAGAGCGGGTTAAGGGTCGATCACCCTATACCCCAGAACTACACACCAATGTAGATTGATACTATTATATTATTGGGACCTCCCTTGTGAGCTATCCCTGACACGATTGGCCCTTAAGCTTGATATCAATATCACGGTATCATCCATTGACCTGACAAGGTTATGGATGGCTCTACCCACTTGAGTGAGATAGTTTGGACCACATAAGCTCTATCGTGGTATTTAGGTTAAGCGACGAGTCTCCCACTGTCTATATCGTTCATATTTGCATATTCATTACTCATGATGATTATCTTATGCATGCATGTTCTAAAAGAAAGGTGACTCAATGTTCAGCTTTTGATACAAATGTTATGTTCAGCTTTGAGTCATTCGAGTTAGTCATGATGTTGTAAAGCTAACCATGGTCATGTCATGATAAGATTTCAATTTTCAGAATGAATGCATGTAGCCCTTCTAATTGAACTTGAAAGCTTATGATATGATATGAATGTTTTAAAAGGTTTACTTTGCTTAAGAGGTTTTACTTACCTTGCATACTCGGTAAATTCCACGTATTGACTGCATACATTCTATGCTGCATCATTTCATGATGCAGGATCCGGTTCTTAGGTTCAGCCCCACTGATAGTTGCTTATCAGAGTTAGCACCTGTGTGATTGGTGAGTCCTCATCTTTCGAGGACTAGACTTTCAGCTTCATGTCATATTTCATTTTGCATACTGGTGAGTTAGTTGGGGTTTTTGTCCCATCAACTTGTCTAGACTAGTGACTTTTCAGACTTATGTATGCGTTAGCTTCGGATGTTATTCTGATGTTATGTTGAATTAGACTTCTGCTGAGTTATATTGATGATTTTCTTCAGTTTGTCGAATGAGTTAGTTGAATGCTTATGCCATGGATCTACTTGGGGTCTCTCAAGGTCTCTTGTCCCGTGTCTATGATTCGGGCCTCCGTTCGAGTCGTGACATCAGATGCATGTGAGAAGAGTTTGCAGGAGTTGAAAACTCAACTTACTACCACGCTAGTGTTGACCCTACCAAAAGGATCGGATGGGTTTGTAGTTTATTGTGACGCTTCCTGAGGTGGACTCGATTGCGTCCTGATGCAGTGGGGCAAGGTGATAGCCTACGCCTCCCGACAGCTCAAAGTTCATGAAAAGAATTATTCGACTCATGACTTGGAGTTGGAAGCGGTGGTGTTTGCATTGAAAATATGGATACACTATTTGTATAGGGATCCGTAGATGTTTTCACTGATCACAAAAGCCTTCGGTATGTATTCAGTCAGAAAGATCTAAATCTTCATCAGAGAAGGTGGTTAGAGCTCCTGAAGGACTATGACATGAGTATGCTATATCACCTGGGAAAGGCCATTGTGGTGGCTGATTCCCTGAGCAGAATGTTTATGGGGAGCGTGACTCATGTTGAGGAAGGGAAAAAGGAACTGGCGAAGGATATTCACACACTAGCTGGATTAGGGGTGTAGTTGGTTGATTCAGCTGAGGGTGGAGTGGTAATGCTAAGTGGGTCAGATTCCTCATTGTTTGTTGAAGTTAAGTCCAGACAGGATGAAGATCCCATCCTACTTAAACTTAAGGAAGCGGTTCTCAGAAAAGAAGTTGAGGCTTTCTCTAAAGGGGGAGATGGTGTGCTCCTTTACCAGGGAAGTTTGTGTGTACCAGACATTGGTGATTTCAAACAGAAGATACGGGCTGAAGCACACAACTTGAGATACTCCATCCACCCTAGTGCTACTAAAATGTACTGCGATTTACAAGATATTTACTGGTGGAACGGCATGAAGAGATACATCGTCGAATTTGTAGTTAAGTGCCCAAACTGCCAGCAGGTAAAAGTAGAACACCAAAGGCCAGGAGGTATGACTCAGGATATCAGCATACCCACCTGGAAGTGGGAAGAAGTGAATATGGATTTTATTACGGATCTACCTTGGACTTGTCGGCAACATGATTCTATCTGGGTAATAGTAGACCGAATGACTAAGTCAGCACACTTTCTCAAAGTTAAAACTACAGATTTAGCTGAGGACTATGCTAGGCTTTATATTCGGGAATTGGATTTCATGGGGTGCCACTATCCATCATCTTAGATAGAGGTACCCAGTTCACCTCTCATTTCTAGAAGTCTTTTCAGAAGGGACTCGGTACCCAGGTCAAGCTCAAAACAACTTTTCTCCCACAAATAGATGGATAGCTAAGTAGACTATTCAGACCTTAGAAGATATGTTGAGAGTGTGCGTGTAACACCTCAGAAAAGCCTAAGAATAGACCTGGGAGTTTAAGTTGAAAAACTACAAAAAACCTGGAATTTTAAACCAGTACGACTCGAGGTACGAAACGTGGTGAGGACCAATGACTCGTGACTCGAGCCGTGGTGAATTTTGGGAGGCTGAAGTCATATCACGGGTGGTCCTATGAATCGTGACACATAGGTACGACTCATTTTTAGGAGTCGTGGTGAAACTCTCAGTGGTGCCAGAGTGAGTCGTCATGGGTCATGGTACGACTAGTAGAATGTAGCAGCAAGTCGTGATGAGGAGTCGTTGTTCAGTCGTAATTGGGTATGAGTGGATCGTACCACGACTGACAGTACAACCCATAGGATGGCATTACGAGTCTTGGTATGCGATTCGTTGCCAGATTCAGAAGATTTAAAAAATGGTGAGGTGACCACGAGTCGTGACTTTGTGGTATGACTCGTGGTACGAGTCATGGTCGGGGCCAGTTATGTTTTTCAGGAAAATTTCATTAAGGGTAAATTCGACTTTTATATGCTTGTGAACCCTAAACCACATCATTTTGAGATCTTGACAGGGTCATTTATGGAGGAAAAACTCATTCTAAGTCTCATTTGGCATTTGCACGAACAAGAGAAGGGAGTAGGAGGAGATTCAAGGGTTCTTCTTCAATTCTTCAAGTTTCCACCTAGGGTTCTTCAAGGAACTTAAGAAGCAAGTGATTCCAGGTATGTGGGGTTCTGAATGGGTAGTTTAGTCCCTACTCATGCACAATTTATCCCTAATTCTACGTTTAGGTTACCAATTCTTGATGGGTCATAACCCAAATGCATGTTTCCTCAAAAATTGATATGAGCATGTTGTAGTATGTCTAAAATAATGGGTTTCGAATTATTGGGCTGTTTTCACTTATTTTATTCAATATTTGATGATTTAAATCCTTAAAAGCACATATTCCCAAATCATGGGGTTTTTAGTGAAATTCATGGTTATGGTGATTTCTCAAGCATGATTTGAACTTTTTAATTTTAAGCATGTTTCAATGACTCATGTTATTATGATCATGTTTCCTTTAAATTTAAGCATTTCATGTACGATTGAAACTATGGGAAATTCCCACATGTCACTTATGATTTATGAACTATGATTTTTGCCGATTCACGGGCCTAATTCCATAGCTAGTATTATGAATTCTCAAGCATGATATGATTCTCACGATTTTACTAGCCATGCATGTCATGTATGAATTTCTATGAGCACGTTGCATGTTTTGGGAGTAGTTCTTAACACCGAGTAGGTTCGCGGCCCAAGTTACGCCCCGATTCTCAGAACTGCGTGCCACTGTAGGTTATGTTTGGGATCTCCTCAGTGACTGTCCCCTATGCCCTACGGATCCTTCATGAGCGATATCACGCCTTCCATGGTTCATACCCTTGTCAAGGTACAAACGACCTCCCGACTAGGTTTACAGGTGGGGCTCCATGTGTACTCATATGGGGTATGTCAGTTGTAGAAATCTCCCATTGTTCCTTATGGTTTTCATGCATGTATGATTATGTTCTTTTGACTCAAGTTATGTTTTAGGAAACATTTTCTCACTTGCTACGACTATGACAGGTTTACGAATATTTTGGAAATCTTGAGCCTTACGATATACTTACGATTTAAATCTTACGATCATGATGTCCCCACTCCTATAACTTTTATGTTTTTAAGTATTGTTTTTCATACCTTATGTACTCAGTACCTTCCAAGTACTGACCCACACATTTTCAGATGCCGGTTTGCAAGTTCAGCATTGGTCCTAGCTTGCGCTCAATTCTTCTCTCAACTTCCAGTGGTGAGTGTTCGGCTGTCTAATGACTACACGCAAGTGCACGTGGTCGAACAAGTAGTAAGTGGCTTAAGTAAGCCAAGTATCAATCCCACAGGGACTGGACTATAGGGCAAAATCACCTCAAGTGTCAATTTACTGTAACTCTAAAAATGCAGACAACAGTGTAAAGAAAAGTTTTTATATTTTCTTATCTAATTTTATACTACAGCTAAATAAATATACAAGTGAGTCTGAACTATGAATGTGAGCATGCTGAGGCTAAAACGAACATGTAAAGAAATTAATTATCGATATACATGGTTTATCTTT